>LUCH01002771.1:64266-76716 GCA_013368495.1 Paragonimus heterotremus | reverse complement strand
TATATTTTGTATGTATTTAGTATGTGGCTGACGAGATAAATCGAAATGTTAACATCCCGCAACGTTTATCTTCTTGCTTTTTTGACGAATTCGTTGCAATTGCCGACGCGTTCTCAAGACCACTTATTGACGCGGTTTCTTAACCGCAAGACGTAAACCCAAGAAATATTTCTGATTCTCCAGTTAGATCTACCTTTTTGGGTTTTTCAAATTTCCTTTCACTCTTCCGACTCATCTACTGTTTGTGATATTTCCACAGGCACTTTCACGTCTCCTCCTACCTCTTTGTGGTGAAATTTTTCTCGATCCATCGCTCGTTGAAACCCCGACACAATAAATGTTACAACAAGGAACCAATCCAAGCGTCGCCTTACAATACCACATCGGCATTGACTGAACAGTTTCACTGTCACACATTCCGTTATTTGCCAAGTTCCTGGTTCTGTATTGTACCAATCAACCTCCAGGTTGTGACATCACATATGCCATTAAGATCAGCCAATTTCTTTACTAATGATGTACATCTATAAACGCGGCTTCTTGTCTCATAATTGCCAACCGTTTACTGTAACCGGTCCGAAGACTTCTTTTTACTTACGTGGTAGGGTTCAATTCGAGTACTATTTCGAGGTCTACTCGAAGTGTCACATACCCCGCTCGTCATCAATCTATTTTCCTTTGTTTACATTCCTTGTTCCTCCTCGATGTCTGCACCGTAGTTACACTGATTTCCGCCGATTATTTTTAGCTTATTAAGATGGAAGTTATGCGTTGATGGACCAGATCATGTTTCCGTTTCCTGATTGGCAAGGTAGATCGTCATACCATCACTTCCCTTGCGAGCTTCTCGACTCCAAGCACACACTTTCTCACGTTCACGTTGATGCAATTGTCCCCCTACTACCTTTACGCGGAAGTGTTCCTGATGACATGTGTCGACAGATTTACGCGATGGCATGTTGCCGTTCCTCTTAACGACATTTTGTCAGAAGTAGTAGCCAGAACGTTCCCTGAGCAGTGGATTGCCAGTTTTAGCATTTCATTGATCGTCAATGAGGATAGAGTTTTGCAGTTTCAGTCAGCTCTCTCCCCTGACTCAACTCGTCAGCTGGGTTGTGAACACATCAAGACGACTGATCATTAAACCCACTTTATTGGAAATGTTGACAATTAGGGGGAATGACAGTCGGTCTGTAATTTTCGGGTCAATCACGGTCACTGTCTTTGATCGTGGGGAACAAAGCGTATCGTTCGAGTTTCGGAAAGTTAATTTTCCAAAACAGAGTGGTTAAACAGTTAATGTATCCATCCCAAAAATTCTCTGGCACACTTCTTTAACACTACATGAGAAATAACATCACGGTCTGGAGATTTGTGCTCATAAACATTGTACTGGTGTCTGATCAAAGTGATTGCGAGCAAGAGGGTTACGACCAAAAGCTATTGATAATGATTAATAAATTTATCTTTAAAAATAATGAAGGAACTGTTTTTCCAATAAGATTAAGAGCATGTAGGTCAGTGCTGCCACTATTGTCCGGTTAGTCTCGACAAACCCTTGTATGTATGTAAAATAGTGTTTTATTCAAACAGGAATCTTTCTCCCTTTTGCCTCGTCATGACAACGTGTATTATTTTAGCTGAAGCGGTTAAACAGTGAACATTTTTTGAAGACTGACCCACTCATACGAGTGTCACCAAGACCATCAGTAACGAAACATAGTCAGTGTTACAATTCGGTAAGTACACACCAGCAACTCTCGACTGGTTTTACAAGGTAATGGATTATGATGGAAAACAGGTAGATTCAACCAATGAATTACACTCTGGATCTTTGTGATCGATTGGCAGAAAACTAAACAGTCATCAACAGTGCAACGTAGGGTGACTGGCCACCTGCAGGCATGCATAGTGAAGTTATTACTGGTATTGCCACATCCGTACACACATCAGATGACAAAATAATATCCGCCTTGATAACTCCTATTGCGTATGACTTCACAAATCGAAATGCAATCTGGGGTTGTCCTATCTGTTCTTAGATTTGCAGTGCGCTATGGATATTTTCTAGCAATGCTGGAGTATGGAGGTGGATAATAGGTTAATCGTTTCCGACAACTTACCCGAGTTCAAAATCTACAAAAGTGAGTTCGGCAAACAGTGTTCTTCATCGAACCAGTCATACGGTTGTCAAGTGAACAAAACCAAATCTCACTTGTCATATAATGTCACACAAAAAAACATCCAGAGGAGAAAGTTATTAAATGCCCTATATAAATCTCAAAATCACCAAATATTCGGTTGTTGACCTAGGTATAGATAAAGGTCTAACGAATTTCTTTAGAACGCACAATCAGGCATTATCTAGTTGAATCCTCATCGTCCTTGCTAATTCGCAATCCTAAAATGCTCCGTAAAATTTCCATTCTGACGTGCGGTTCAGCAGGGCAATCCGAATCATAAATCTGACGATTTCACCGGATTCACCATTTCGGTTATTACTAGAACACTTACTCGTGTTAGTTCAAAATTCAGATGCACTCTCTATGACACTTTGTGAGTAATAGATTACGTTTGTTCGTTCAAAGTGATGGAATCTATATCGTGTATCCCGTGTCCTTTGATCCGTTGTTCTTCAGGGACGACAGTTGGAAACTTTCTGAAGTCATATGTATACATCGCGTTCTGTGCTGTTTCAATGTAGGTTTCTACATGGAGGATAGAGTCAACGAGGCTCCTATATTGCAATACCAATGTTGAAGTTAACGAACGACTTCAACACTATGACCGCCTTACAGCCCTGATGTTTTTGTGTACCATTGGATACTTGCCGGCCATTCCATATATAATATGTTTATTCTGGCATCACAGGCGTTATTATTTATCAACTGACATCTCTGCCGACTGGAATTGATTACTTATTGTCGAACATTTACTTGCCGTTCACCATATACGTCAATTTCCAGAACTGTGTCTGTATCTGAAACGTAAGACTATGTTCCCATTTGTTTTGATGTGCAATGGGTATTGTTAATTATTACTCGTTGTTGCTTATACGAACTATTGCTATTGAAGGATTGTTGTTTGTTACTGTGCATCACCAAATTATTCCTTCGTCTGTTCCATGATAGCCGTTATGTTTCCTTAACTATACAACCACAAATGTGCACCATTAGAGGTTTTGTGTGTGGTTATTGACTCGCTGTCCATACTCTGCGTTAGAATGAGTTATCATAACTTATACACAATAAGCTCTTCACTAACATCTCACATGATGACCACAATACGGCATTTGATTCTACTCGGTTTCGTATTAACTGGAACATTTGCGGTTCCAGCTCTTTGGAAACATACTCCTTCATACGAACAGCTAGCTAACGAACGGGTTACAGTCAGTCACTTCGTCCTTTCTAGTTAGGTTCAGTTTAAGACAGGTTTGATTCAGAGCTATGAACAACACAACTGAAACCCAGTCATTTCAGCAAAGGCCAAGATGTCCTCAACGTATCGTCATCACAACACTGGTTTTCGAATGAATCTCATAATGAAGACTGTGCTGTCCGTACAGGTGTTCTAATGACTGTAATATGAACAACACAAGGAGGGCAAGCCGACGACTAGCTGTGTATCGGGAGGAATGTTCCCAAGTAGCTGGAAGCACAAATGAAACGGATGCTGACAGATGTTCAAAATAATCACTAGTGAAGCATACCGTTCAAACAACATGTAATTTTTAGGAACAATCGGGAACACACCATTCAATTTGGTAAGGCTTTGACAATTAGCCGCCACAAACCTTCTGCATTCAAAAACAATGCACACTGGTTTTGCTATTCCGGACAACATCACATGATTTGCGTCTTCTCATTGTTGTGTAATATCACACCTAATGAGCAACATTTTTAAAGTCCTTCTGTCAGCAATGCGGAGTGATAACTGCGTATGTATGTGGTGTGTGATTAGGACACGCACAAAATTACACAAGAGTACGTATTGTTATTCACAAAACAGGATAATCAATTTGTATACGTTCTGCTTAAGTTTTATTACAGGTTGACGGAGCATTCCTCCTAATTTTTTGGAAGTTGGTCACTCTGGACTCTTTAATAACACCACTAAAAGTGCGTGTTATGCAATTCATGACGCATTGTTAATCGTTTGTTTGACTGTGTTACGACTCCTGATTGCCAGAGTAAATCATCTATCAGCTCATTTCAGATGCTAATTTCCATTATCATCTGTTCATTGTGTTAGTCACGTTGTTTACCTCTCCAGGCACAAACAATATGTTGGAAATGAATGTCACTAATTGCAGTGATCAGTGTTGAATCTATCGGTCCGATAACATCCAATTCATCTAGTCAGGCTGAGTGTGTTTTGTGAACTGTAGATATTTAAAATTATCTATCTCCCATATGTAGACGGAACTTATTACATCGATTATTTCTACCCATACTCACTTATCCAGTTTATCATGGTTGCTTTCTCCTGACCCTAGCTAATTAAGAGCAATTGGTCACCATGTTTTATTGTTCATTCTTTGGGCAAGCATAATTCTCAATATCCAAAATAATGTATTCCAGTGAAGTACGATGTATTCTTGTGGATCCTATTGAACATAACTGGCATCTCCTCCAAATGTGTGTTGTGTCCTCACTAAATGAATGACTAGTATCATATCCGAGTGCAATAACACTGTTTAAAATGAATCGATCTGCTAATAAGAGTTTGTAACTCACTAATGAGTTGCTGTTTGCAATTGGTTTAGTTTCGTTATAAACTGAATGCAATCCACATTTATCCCGCACTAATTCTGCTGCAGTAAAAAAAATTACGATTCTTCTTAAGCCTGGTTAGTACATTAGTAATTCTTTTTATATGGTCAACATCTGTATGACTGGATGTCAAGGTGACATCGAAGTCAGTGTACCTATTTAGCTTGTCTATAACTGCATTGTGTGTGAGTCGCTGAAAGGTAGCAAATCTGTATAACATGTCCTGTAAATAAACCAATCCGGGTAACTATGCCGTCGTACACTTTGGAGCATTGCCATCAGCACGGGGTCTGAAATCATAGATCTGCTAAACTACTTAGTAATACAAATTCTGTGCTCGACAGTGGCGTTGGTGGATTCCACCGTGAACTGTTTGAGAAATCCTGCCGGGCAGTCGATCTCGTGGATCATTTTGTGGATTCCATATGAGACAGTGGGACAGGTGGGTAACTCAATCGAAATGTGGAACTTCTGACTTCCCAGCGTGGTTTCGTAGCACAGCTGGTAAAGCATTTGCCGCGTTTGGGCATGTTGTTTTTGTCGCTGGTTCGAATCCAGCCGAAGCCCTGACTTTTCACAGTTAGGTCTCATCTGAAAAAGTTAAGTGTTAAACTTGACGTACGACTCAATCTATTTTCTGGTTGCTCGCCACTGGTCCTTTTTATTTTCTGTCATAACCGTTTGTACATACGTTTTGCTTAGTTGTACCTCTCTCCAATGAGTAGGCCGCCTTAGTTCATTCCTAACACACCTCCTTCTCTATTTTGGTAGGCTTGTCTAGTTTACCTTCATTATGGTTCTTCACAGCTTGTAACACATGACTCCTTTTCCGCCTAACTCTTTCTATCCAAATGCACATGATTTCCTCATCTTCCTGACCTATCTACGTCTGTTCAATCGAGCTTTGATCACCACCTCATGTTTTACCGTTTCAGGCTTATCCTGAACCCACCCTCCATCTTCTGAACTCGGGCTGATAAATTTCCGAGCTCCACGGTCATAACACATGTTTTGTTGCAATTTGAATCATTGTTGTGTTGTATAACTTGCAGCCTCGTTTAGGAGTAGTATGGCACGGCTCGTACGCGCGGTAATTGAAGGACAGGTTTCAATGTCAGGAAAATGCGGTACCAGAAGTGATTATTGGAAACGTGAATATCCACTATGTATGACCGGTTAACATTGCGATGCACTGCTGCCCAACGGATGCTAATAGGTAACAGCCATGCGAAATTGTGTTCGCGTTCGTTTTTCTGGTTGCATATCATCTGTGACGGATTTCGTGAAGTATACAACTTCCCTGATCAAACGTCTTTTGTGGTCCTAGCAGTTGTGTCTGTTGATCATGTGACTCAACCATCATGTCAGTGCGTCGCCCATGTCGTTTCATCGGCAATTTGTCCGTCCCTTATTCAAACATCTGTTGCACAATACCATAAGCCAACGTTGTAGTTTAGAAAGTTTCTCTTCCCTAGAATTATCAGTTATGGATTATCTCCTGATTTTCACCAACCTACAGCATATTTTCAACGGCTCTAAATGCATCTCCGGTTTACTGGTTTAATTGGTTTTGATAGTGACCGTTTGTTTATTGTTCCACTTACCACTATTTTACAGACTTCCTGAAGTCCGCGTGTATAAAGTGAGATCTTGTGTCAAAGAACAATACGTCTGGTGTGCCGTTGTGATAAAATCAAGCAGGTAGCTTCCTGAAGAAGGCAATTCCAATGATCCTGATGTACACTCATCCTTATAATTGTCTATTAAATAGTTCACCTTAACCCAGTATTAATTTTTGCCGTGTGCGAATAATCCGGCTGAGGCTAGGTGCCCAGGGCTTTTCTGGTTTTTTCAACACCACGAGCATTACTGCGTGCTCTGAATCTTGCTGTCTGCAAATGTCGCATAATTCTACATAATCATGTATGTTGCAGGTCATGTTAGGCCAGCATCAAGATTCTTTTGTTCTCCGAACAGAGCTGTTTGGCCAACCGTGTGTTAGGTAGGTTTGTTCAATCAATTTTCACTACAAAATTACAGGGGTGATTATTCCGTCTTCTTTGAAACCTATTCCCTCCATCTGTGTAAGGTGCCAAACTCTGTTTATTTGACTGCCATTAATAATTTACCGTCTCCAATGGGCCTTTTGAGCGGTCGTTCATTTTCACTTCTGTACTGCAGTCCCACGTTTCGTTCTGATGATACCACTGTATCGATAAGTCATTCAATACAGCAATATCTTTAATCTCCGGTTGGAACGTTCCTACGCAACTCGCGTTTACGAGCTGAAAATCCAGTCCGCAGCGCTACAAGATTACCTTTCAAACTTTGTGCGCATTTTTTTCGGGTTCCATCCGTCTTCAGCACATGTCGGATTTCCAATTATTGTGGTCGGTTCGATGATGTAAGACCTATATTGTTTGGCAAAATGGTTCTTGTTTCGACATTCCGGGCACGTTTTCCACACTCCGACACATCTTTCTTTTTGTCACGAGTGAATGCTGTCGCAAAATTGACGGGAATTTGCTCCGAATTTCATTCGTGTTTGGTCACCCGCACTGAACTCCGTTCCGTTCGCACTGCTAAAGTCTACTGCTTTTTCCATTTTGCTGTTACGACTGTCAAATCTCAGACAGATTTTAATTGCGTTACTTTCAGCAATCTATTCACCACTGGATAGTCCTGAAAGTGGAGGACCACTTGGTCACATATGAAAATGTTCTTCAAACCTTTTTGAACAGAGGAAGTTCTCGTCAATTTGCTCAACGCTAACCCATAGATTCTTCTGAATAACGATTCCTTCTAACAAATTTCGAAGGCGTTCGAAAGTGTTACTTACCTGGTGAAGGAAATATTCTTCAAATTTATTAATTACTGTACTCAGACCATTCTCACCCTCATAGCCAGCAAAGGTCAAATTCCTCAAAACCTGTCTGTTTTCTTTTTCCATTCAATATCGGAACGTCTCTAACTAATATCCTTTAGGTCCTGCGG
The DNA here is from genome assembly GCA_013368495.1 of Paragonimus heterotremus. NCBI lineage: Eukaryota > Metazoa > Platyhelminthes > Trematoda > Plagiorchiida > Troglotrematidae > Paragonimus > Paragonimus heterotremus. The sequence continues at coordinate 68,947 of LUCH01002771.1, read as the reverse complement.
ACAAGTAGTTTTGCACAGCAAATTAATCAAATCTCTATCTCCACGTCCGCCATGTTTCAGTCATTCGTCTGCTGTCCATCACACCGAACGTTTGGAAAGCAACGATTGTAATCGCACTTGCTGGGCAAACTTGGAACAGCGTTTCAGTCTTCGGTTTGTCCTCAAACGCTATACCACGTAACTGTTCAATGCTTCCAAAGTATCAAAACGGCGAAAGTCTGTGAGACACTAATTAATCTCAGCTTATGAGAGAAACAAAAGTATTTACATTGGCTATTGCCATTGGATGACAGTCATGTCGTGTTTTGTTCAACTACACAATTATTGCATACCATAACCATGATACAGACTGTTCGATTTGTAAATGCGCAAAACGCCCAAACAAACTGTTTTGATCGCCAGCCTCCTAGAATCAAACGTGACGTACCACCCAGCCGATTTTCTGGTTGATCGGCGTTGAGTGATCCCAGCTCCGCTCACACTCAATGGTGTGCAAGATTTACTCGCCTGCATCTCCTCCTTTGAGAATCCTGTTACAAGGCATTCCCGTTACAAACTCGACCTGGATTTCCTTAAACATGTATTGTTATGGTTTTAAATTCTGATTCGCTTTCGGTCTAGTAAATGTGTTCATTTGATCAACCTTTCTCTCTGTAGGGTGTAGAATAGGACGCTTCACGCACTGTTTAATCGCCGTGGCGATCACAGAAGTAAACTTAAGCTGTTCCAGCTGTGAAAACAATCGAGTTTTCATCTTCGGCATTTGCAGCTCTCAGAAGATGTTCTTTTCTCGTGCAGATCTATTTTACATCCTGTGCTTGAAAAAGTTCGTAGAAAGGGTGTTATTGAGATGCGTTTCAAAGTTTGTATTGTACAGTGTGAAGCGTTTAAATTGAGTGTATAACTGTATATCAATTTTTTATAAAATCTGATACGAAAGTTACCATAGAATAAAAAGTCCGGAACAACTGTTCTCGACTTTAAGCAGTCGAATTCTACTTGTAACAACAAATAATTTCCCCTTTTCCTCGTCATCCTCTGGTTATCTTTTACCCATTGGTCAACTCACCTGAGAGCCCGGCTGTTGATGGAAAAAGTTTTCATTGAAATCCAACAAAATAAATAGATTTGATAAGTAAATACCAAGCTTTCTTTAGAAATTTGATTGTTGAGCTTAACACTAGCTCTATGTTATTCATCTAGTGTTTCCCGTTGCAAAATTACTGACCGCTGGGAGACGACACATCAGTATCTAGAATAGGGACAACTGCTTTTAGTTCGGCTTTGTGAAGTAATCATGTAAATGCCCGATAGTTGAAGTTTTCGTTCCAGATTATTTGAGAACTTGAGGTAGGAACGCTCTGTCAACGCTTCTCAATAGCATCTCTGTAGTCCAAGAAACGTATACGAACGAATATTGATTTTCCCCTAAGCAATGATAGAATGGAATGAACTAGAGAGCGACAGCATCCATGGTTGGGCGTGAGTGACAGTAGACAAACTGACTAAAATCCCTGATATTTACCCAAGCTTTTATTTGAACATGAGTCTGTTTTTCAAAAACTTCCAGTGCTTTGGATGTATAGGAGATTGGACGAAATTTAGCCGTCTCCCTTTTAGGTATTGGTGATGTGCGTTCCGTTTTTCAACAATCACTAAGTTTGCATTGTCTAAAACATTAGGCAAATACTCAGCTAGAGATTGACATGCAAATTTTGCATATTCCTTAAGAAAAAGTGGCGATAAGCCATCAGTTCCGCTTGCTTTGCTGGATTTCAAGCAGATAAGTTCTTTGAAAAAAATGGAGCTTTCAATTGCAGCTAAAGAATCAGTGGAAAAGAAAACTCCACGGAAGCTAAAAAGAAGTTATTCGCTATTCTGTTAAAATTATAGTTGAATCGTTCGACGTCAGCTGCCAGTTTTCTTGGCAAGCATGTTCAGTCGATTTAGTCTTTCTGCGGTTTGCCAAACCTCGAGGCAGTTTTGTTGGTGTATATGGAATTCTCACAATTCATTTCATATCTGATAGACTTTGAAATACATTTGTCATATGGAAAATCTTTTGATGTACAAAAACCTGTTCTATCTTCCTTCGGAGAATTTTTGAGACATGAGGAGAAAACCCCGTCTGTACTAATTAGAATTAATTCCCGAGGGCAGCGGATATCGAAATATCGTATTTCCTTGTAATAAAACGCTTCATCTAGGGATAACGCTAATACAAATTCTCAATTTCCTGCATTCACCTCTCAGTCACTGAACATTTGGACAATAAATTCATTAATTGTAGGCAGCCAATGCGATTCAATATCCAATTCTCGTGGGTAATCATCACATTTTCCAGAGTGTGATTTTCTTAGGTTTTGATCTCATTTTACATGGTATACATATCAGTTAACGACCACGTCTTTTAATCAAAAATGCAACAAATTTGCTTTTAATCTTCGAACCTTCTACTGTGTTTGCTTCTCCCGCCTCTATGGACAACATGTTTGACTAGAGAGTAAGGGATGAACATCATTGACAGCGATTGCCTGTCATGTTTTATTGGGTAGGGCGCAACTTTTTTGAAGGTAATACATATCGTACGTAACTTCATTGTACGATTAAACCAGGTACGAATGTGATACTATGGCTTTTCCCAAATTCCTTCAGGATCCTCTGAATGCTATCGAGTTTGATTAGGATTAAGAGGACTACCACGGGCGATAATGTAAGCCCTTAAGTTCGAAATTACAGATTAGAATTCAGAGTAAACAAGCTCCTTGCTCGAAACTTGTAAATATTCGTCTCAAACACCTGATTTATTCTTTCACCAATCCAACTAAACAGAGTGACGCTAAACAAAAGCAGTTGATTTGCATGTGAAGTACGTTTGACGGTCAGCCTAATCCGACTTTTCTAATGTATCATTGGAATGAGCTGACCGGGAATACAGTAGGACGTAACTTGGCATTCGGCCAGTGATTTACGTTAGTATCTCAGTGTCTGTTCGGTTTCACTTATGTTGCATATACACTCCATATGATGTGAACACGAAACTTAGCATGAATAATTCATGAGGCTAACAGCATTTGTTGTCAAGTTTCACAATCTTGGAGGCGATCACCTTCAGTGCGCATGGTGCGTACTACTACTAAAGAATTCATCATTGATACCTACTGGGTTAGCTAGAAGAGGTTGTGATACAAATCGATTTATCTCGTTCTTCTCGACTACAATCACAAAAACACTTTCTGATTGGTGTTTAGCTTAAGGTTCGTGCGGCAAACACTTGGAATAAAGTCGTCCACGAAAGGGTTAGTCGCTGTAGGTTGGCTTCGCCTCTCAGAATCGGGACCTCGCGACTCACAAAGCCGGTGACTGGAGACGTTAGGTGAGTTGGTGGTAGTCGGGCTCAATGGCGTGAACGTTGTCGTCGCTTGGCTGAATTAGCTGTGTAGTGAGTATACTTAATGGCACGGGGCAGTGACGCCTTGCTTTCAGTTTTAACTCGGCTGTTTGTTTGCAAGGTGAACGTGATGAACGTTCTAATGTAAACGTAACTAATTTTAGTAGTTAGGCTCTCCAACTTTTTTCCCTCTTTTTCTACACAGGCCTTTTGTTCCTCCCCGTGATTGTGTGGCAGTTATGCATCAGCGAACCACTGATGTATTGCTGTCAATGATAATGATGATGAGGTAGGGTTCTACTAATTTTTTAAATCACCTAGCTTCGGCGGGGATTAGTGATGTTAGAACTCATAGTGGACAATTGGTTTCTGTGGTCAATCAAACTCCACGAATAGTTTTCTGAGAAAAAGACCGAAAGGGATGCACACAGACCGAAACTCATTCGACCAACCTTTTTGTTGGGAATTAACAAAAGCGTCCCGTTGTATTCTTGTGTACAGTTGTGAATGAAGTCAGCCTACTACAACTCCTCTAACAGTGGGCCAAACACACGCGAACGGGGACAAACTTTTGATAAACACGAGGTCAGCATCGATCGCAAGAGTATAAACTGATCGATTGGCTCAGATAGACAGGAGAAGGGGAAGTTGTTGTATGCGATTCGATAATAGTCGGTCGCATGCAGACACGCGCGCATGGTGGATTTGGTTATTGTTGTTCCACGTAGAGGTTGAAAACCAAGTAGCCTGTCTCCCGATGTTAATGTTTACATCAGCTGTTCTAGGCGTGCCAGTAGCAATGGTAGGCGTAACAGTAACAGCAGCTACGGCGGTAATAACGTATTTTTATTCAGCTTGCTTGGGTTCGTAAGCATTGATTAATTTAAAAGTAATCTGATAAAATGTACCTTTTGGAAGCAATTGATAACCGGTCCAAGACAGTGGAAACAAACACCTGAATTGATGACTCTCGTGACTGTGCGCATGTCTGTAGTGTTGAGTTATAGTCCAAATTCGGTTGGTTTGATGTGAAAATTACAGCGGAAGAATGTTTCAGTCAATCGAATTGGATTGACAACATGATCTGTTGTTGGATTAGTGGGAACATTTCACGTTAGTTCAAGCCATAACATTAAGCCAATGGATTTAGAAAGTGCCTCAGGCCCCGTGAACAACGGGTGTTGTGATCCAAGAGCGCGGATGGCACAAGGGTTATTTATTAGACAGAGCAATACACGGGTTAAGCATGTAAACCAAACCTGACACAAAAACACTCATTTGCACGCAGTA
>LUCH01002771.1:26974-64166 GCA_013368495.1 Paragonimus heterotremus | reverse complement strand
CCATTGAGTAGCAGGGACTGTTATGGGTGATGCTGCACCTTGATGATCCTTCTTGCAGTCTTCTTGTGGCTTGTAGGTTGTCAAGAAATATGCCTACTACTGAATAGCCGCGGGATCAGTAGTATATTACGATCGCTGAACTCCACTGCGCGGATACATGGCGCATAGTTTGCCATTTGAGAAGTTGTAGTATCCAACGTAGCAGAACATATGAAATAATATTTTAACCATGAAAACCTACTCAAAATGTAACACTGAGACAGCCAAGAAGCGCTTCATCCTGGTATCGGTATGAATGTCAGTCGAGCCCTCCCAAAATCCTGGACACTGAGAGGTGGTCGTACGTGATCCTGGACGTTTCCGGTGTGTCCTGAGTCAAAAATGGCTCATAATGCAGACGATTAGTTAAACGCCGTAAAAGATATGTATGGCAGATTGAACGTAACCTGTGCTGAAAATATCTTGATTCGGAGCATAAAACAAACGCATACCCCAAATATTCTCGATATTCGCACAGTGACTCGAATTTGGGACAGACCGGACTTGCACCTTTTTTTAGGCTACAGGCGGTCCGTGGGATAGTCGACGTAAATGTTGTCCAAATCAATAGCTTCAGACAAATGGAATGTCATTTACGTAGGTGTTCGCGAAAGCGCCACATCCGAAGTAATGTCACTAGCTGATGGATGGTCGATCGACCAGTTGTGTGGCATGGATTGTAGGCTAGCGCAAAATCATTGCAACTGCATATGCATAAGATATAAGGCTTTGAAGCTATGTTCTTAAAGCGTGGATGATGCAAGATTTGCGCGACAAGTAGAGAGCGAGAAAGGTCATCTGGACCGATAAAAACAAAAATATGGTTCATAATAGACCAGAAGGAATGAACAAATGAACGAAAGGATGCTGGGCAAAATAAAAGAAGTCAGCTAAAGGCTGCCAAATAAAATCTAGAATATTTTGTTTTTAATAATTGACAGTATTTCTGCATATATTTTAGTCAGTCCCTCTTGAAAAGAAGCACTATACTTGAGTTTCGCTTTTGTTAGAGCTCGTCCTTACTGCATATCCTTGTCATTCTCAGTATTTGAACTCTGGTCACTTTTTTATGGGGCTGACCTCATATTCGGCAGGACTTACTCTCAATCACAGCCGCATTTGTTTATAATTGATGATGAGATTGTCCAATCGCCTTGACAAAGGACGCAGTAACTATCCTGTCAACTCTAGCTCGTGATCCCACGAGTAGAACATCTCACTAGGTTGAAATGACAGCAATCATTACACACTTTAATCGATAGTCTGATCACTGATCAGCAGTAGGAGTTTTTCACTCAACAGAGTTGCATCATGAAAACTTGACTAGGGTTCTAATCCAGGCCGTGACAAGGATAAACACTGCTGATGAGCTCTAATATGAGCGAAGTTCAAACATATTGTGTCTTTTTGAAAGGGATCGACTGAAATATCTATGGGAATGCGACAGCTATGAGCAGCTATGAGTATTTTTCAATTTATATTAACAAAAATTCCCCCACTACAGATCGGTGACAACATTTAGTTTTGTAATATAATGACTTTGCCACACTTTTCGATTATGTTCAATCTGTATAGAGTGATCCGGTGACACAACACAGAATTTGTGCACAGTAGTCTGATCTTTTAACATTCTATTCAATAGCTTAGTGAAACTCACATTTTTGGTTCCGTCTTGCTACGTTTATTCTCCTAACTCCGAAATCACTTGGAGCAGCGTATCAGCAAGTCTAAGCGAAGCACGCTTCGTGAACATTGGTAAGGTGAAGTATTGTGGTGGTCATCCTGAATGTTCGTGAACATTTTCACCTAAGTTCAAACTCCTGATTACCGTTAATTTTGTGAACTCGTTAAGTTCAAAGTGGTGTTCATTCAGCCTACTGGTGCACACTTGACTACTACAAACAATTATCTTCAGCATGCATTTTGTCTTGTCAATTATCATGATTTGGTGAACCGGTTTCCAACTTCGTTTCCAAAAACTTGGTGACTGTTGTTTCTAGTCGAACTTGTCCGTTACTCTACATACTGTCCTTTCTATTATGCGCCCAATGGTATGGCTTTTATCCCGACCAGATAAAGAGGAAAATTGGGCGCCATCGGCTATTGGAAACTTGTCAAAAACTAGACCACAGAGGCTCTGAATATATGTAATAAACAATTATCATATCAAGCGGTCGAAATACAGACCGAATCAAATGGAACGACCATAAATGATAGTCTTGACGTCAGTGCGAATCACGTTACAAAGGGATAAATAAACAAATGAGAAAAAATTTCTCAGGTAGATTTTTTCTAATCTATTCAGCTGCTTACTTAAAACAACCAGTTCAGTTATTGAAGTATGGTGCGAATGATGAACAGCTGAAGGGCTAAAACCTTATGGGTCAGATGTTCACCACGAAGCACGAATTATACTCTGAGTCCGTACGGAGCTGGTCCTCGATGTTTGACCAATACGGTCTCTGAATGCCAAAAGTTCCGCCTCTGAGTTACGTGAAAGTGTAGTGATTAAACTGACTGGTTTCACCGTATAGCCAGCCATCTGGATGTGCTTCACAATCGAGAATGGTATGTTACGTTGTTTTCTCGAAACTTGCTGATGCCTTGCTCCACTGAGTTTATCATCCATTTGGTGGTATGTTCAGACATTTGCTGACGAAAGCATCGAGCTGTTCAGCCAAAAAAAGCGTTACTGTAACTTGAAATGAATTCGACTTTTCTCATACTTATCCCCAGGGTTGGTTGCAGGAAGCACAATTTGGCTGGAGGGTGTGTTTGAGACAAGACGAATTGAGACCTATCTAAACTACGTGGAATACTCGGAATTAGGGGATTCCACTAGCCCTAGAAATCTTACTCGGATTGAAACTTCCCACGCGCGTAATAAAGAGGAGACCTCTTACTGGTTGCAGTAAGCAGTTCATATAGCCAGATGAGCCTGCAATGATACTTGTCGGAAAACATCATTTTTGGGTACAGCGTACAGAGCTGGCTCGGAGGTGCCTCCGCTTGTTAGAAATGCTAATATTATTATTATCACAAATATTAATATTGTAACCTACTTCACATCCGAAATGTCTAACTTTTAATGATGGCCAATTGATCAGACATTAAAAATCAACTCTGTAAGCTAAAAAATCATCGACTAAGACCATATCCCTTGTTTGGTGGTAGACTTCTGGCCCAGAATATTTCTCCCCTTCAATTTCGCGTCACACTTCAATACGTGAATAAGTGGGGGGATGAAAAGATTAAACAAAATACGGACATTCCACGATATATGTCTCCTCTCTGTTTTGATGAAAAGGATTCAGTATTTTAACTCTAACTTGAAAGACACGTTCAATTGCACCTGTTACAGTCGAGTCGGAAAATAATTCAAAGCAGTGTTACAAATATGTTATTCCATCATTCTACCTCACAATTTATCTTTTAGTTTAGTCGCAGTCATAATAACACTAACGGGGGAATAATGAACTATTATCTTCCTCAAATTGTTGATCAATTTGGTGGAGCGTGTCAACAGCCGGGCTAGTGTAAAATAACGTAATCATGCGTCTGCGATATTAAAACAAATCCGAATGGTATTAACCGAAACCGAGCAACTCTTCCACTTTGTTGGCACGTAACCCGTACACAGACATTTTGATTATCAACGAAGTTTTATTGATCAGACATCAAAGGCTAGCACTCTGAGCACAAAAATTACTGGATCAGACCATATCTTTTGCTATGTGGTGATATTATCTTAACCGTTCAACTGTAACCTATTTGCATCATAATTCAGTGTCTGAATTGACTGTTCTAAGTAGGCGGATGAAAAGAGTAAACATAATATTGACAACTCGCAAAATATCTTCTCTCTGTTTTGCTGAATTACATGAATCAGTAGGGAAGATTCGAGGAGTTAGGTTATTTCAAAATTGAACACCACACACAGTCGATCAGAGCCTTCGCATTCAGATAAGGCTTTCGGCTAGTCTACTTCAAAAGAAAACACTCGACTCGAGTTCCGTTCTTTTTAAAGCTCATCAGTAGTGGATATCATTGTTCGGATCAGAGTTTGCACTCTGATCCTCGTGCTTGTGACATTGGCGCGTTAACCACAAAGCCAACGACCTCACAATAGGCATGACCGAATAGTCAAATCCAAACGCCCAACCACAACTTTTTGTGAATAGTGTTCAACCTGTTCGATCATTTCGAAAGGAGAAAGAACGGAAACACTCTGTTCTATCCAATCGATAACCCCGTGATCAGCACCTCTCAGCTAGGTTGAGGTTACTGTCTTCATTGAACCAACTGAGCGTGGTTTGAATCAGTGGTGAAGCTTCGGGGATTTAGCTGTGCGCATCCCACGGTCTCAATTTCGAGCCCTGCATTCCAACACAGGAAAAAGCACTGTGTTACTTGAAGACCTCCGTGTGCTTCCCAACCGTGGACACAGTTGGATCATATAGCAGTTAGTTACAGGTGGCGCCACTCTGTTAAAGACTGTCGTGCCTTTTGGAGTAATCACCTGGATTCGGACCGTGCTGTTGTGTGTGCCCGTTTTGTTTTATCATTTGCCCAGACGACCTACGCTCGTAAATGCAAGATACTCAACTGGCATTCGAGCGATGAGAGTGTGAAGGACGCTTACCAAAAGGCGTTGGTGGAGAAGTTGCCCAGTTCGAGTGAGATGAAGGATCCTAATGAACACTGGGAACAAATCGCCGACGCTATGAAAGCATGCTGTGAACAAGCATGTTCCCATTTAGCTGTTCAGTTGCGACAGAACTGGATTTCTATCACGTCGATAAACCTTATAAACAAGCGTCGATCGATCCCACCTGGTTCTGAATATGATGAAGACCATCGAGAACTTAAACGTAAGCTGACTAAAAGTTTGCGCAAAGACCGTGAGCAGTACTTGGTCGAACAATCGCATGAGATGGAAAAAGCCTTCTTATCTGGGAATAGCAGAAAGCTTTTTTCCGTGATCCTTGGTTGTACTGACCGTCGAGTCGATGTAAGTGAAACCATATGTGAAAAAGATGGTTCACTTATTACCAGTCAATCGTGCCGACTTGATAGGTGGGCTGAACATTTTGAAGAACAGTTCAGCTGGCCTCAACCAGATCATGAGGACGACGGGACCCGATCGGTCAGTTACTGCATTCCAGACGGTCCTCCGTCGGAAGCAGAAGTGGTTCTGGAGCTCAAGTTACTGAAGCGTAATAAGGCTCCTGGTCCAGACCTCCTCCCTCCTTCTCTTTTCAAGGATGGTGGGGAGAGGTTGATATCAAAACTGACAAAACTCCTCCAGACGATCTGGGAGACTGAAGAGGTGCCTCGTGACTGGTGCCTATCAACAGTCATTCCCGTTTTCAAAAAGGAATCCCGAAGTCTATGTGACAACCACAGAGGCATCAGTTTGGTGTCAATTGCGTCCAAGTTACTCACTGGCCTTATTTTACGTCGGCTCACTAAGCCCAGAGAAAGCCAGATATGTGAAGAACAGGCAGGATTCCGATCCGGTCGAGGGTGCGTTGATTATATTTATACCTCGGGACGGATCCTGGAACATCGGCACTGTTACAGACAGCCGACAGTCGTGGTCTTTTTGGACCAGAAGGCTGCTTTCTACTCAGTTGCTCATAACGTTCCCTGGAACTGTCTCCATCGCAAGCGAGTACTAGAGAAATACGTGAATCTGTTGAGATCACTGTATGCTCACTCTGCAAGCAGGGTGAGAGTTTATGGACAACTGTCTCGGGCATTCATCACTTCTAGTGCTGGTTGTCACGGATGTACAGTTTCCCCCATCCTGTCCATTCTGGAGGGTGCATTTCGAGATTACATTGACCTTGGTGTAGAGCTTCTTCCTGGCGCTAGATTGACCGATCTATAGTATGCGGACGACATTGTCTTACTTAGCTCCTCTGCCGAAGACATGCAAACCATGCTGGACAGGTTGAGCGACCGAGCTGGTTTGTATGGAATGCGCTTTGCACCTTCAAAGTAAAGTGTTGCTTCAAGACTGGCGCACTGCAGCTCCTACTTTCTTCACTGCAGGTAATTCGGTTGAGACTGTGAACAGTTTCACATACTTGGGTAGCACTATCTCGTCAGCCTGTAATATTGCTGATGAGATATCAGCAAGGATAGCAAAGGCACGAGTTCCCTTTGCCAATCTGCGTCATCTGAGGCGTCAAAAAAACGTTCGGTTGTCGCTGAAAGGAAGGATATACAATGCCTGTGTGCGTTCCATTTTGCTTTATGGTTCGGAAACGTGGCCTGTTCACAAAGAAGATATTAACAGGCTTGCTGTATTTAACCATCGTTGCCTCCGCCAAACAGCCCATATTAAATGGACTGATCACGTGAGCAATGTGGCCGTTCGCCGGCGCGTATTCCAGAATGCTCGGAATGCGCGATCAATTTGTCGACTAATCACGTTGCACAGCATGAGATGGTTGGGTCACGTACGCCGTATGCCAGCTGGGCGTTTACCGTATCGAGCATTATATACTGAGACCACCAAAAATTGGGTAAAACCGCGTGGTGGTCAATCAACAACGTGATCACGAAATATGAAGACTCTGACTGCTCCATTGAACAAAGTGGGTAGGTACCGTCTGCCTGGATGGGGTCCTCGTGATCACTCAAACCACTGGTTAGAGACGCTATCCGAGATGGTGTGGTGTGTCGCAGTCAATGGCGTGCCTGTATCCATACCATTTCTTGTTCTTCCGCTTAGTCTTTTAATACTGTTCAACCTTCTTAGTAACGTTTTCTTCTAAGATATTCCACGTCACTGTTGAGATGAGCGGCGGCGCTACCCACAGTACCCTTTTGGTCAGGCTCGTGACTGTTATGACGATGATGGTGAGGTTATTTCAAAATTGAACATCACCCACTCTTGATCGCAGCCTTCGCATTCAGATAAGCATTTCGGCTAGCCTACCTCAAAAGGATGTACCAGACTTGAGCTTCGATCTTATTAGAATGAATTAAATGTTTCAAAAGCTCAGATAGTGTTGTAGTATAGAGGCGTCGATCGCACAGCTGAAATCTCATTGGAATAATCCAGACTCATCCACTCAACACTGATTCTTTCTCAGGCAATGTGGGCTAAAGTGTTCCAGTTTTCTTTCAGACACCAGTAGTTTTATTTCACCCGTAGGTTTACTCATTCTTGCAGATGAGGATTGTCCCGAAGAGGACTCAGTCGTCGCTATGTGATTAATCTTCACCGTTTTATTAGGAGATTTGTCCTCTAACACTCCCACCTTGAATTTATTGGTCAAACTTATGTGAGTGAGTATTAATCTGGAGTGCAATTGCGGCTGCCATGATGCGGCTTGACTGCCGGACTACGGACAGCATTTGGTCACTCCTCGTAAACTTTAACTTTCTGCGTCTCTGAAATGCTTGCCAATTATTGGTGCTGTCCGATGTCCTTCTCATCAACAACCCTTGGTTTTCTGAATGGACCGTTCGTCCTATAAGCTGTCTGATCTGACTAGTATGCTGTGTTCAAGTGTGCGAGCCAACCTGAACTCCACACATCGCTGTTAGTCAACGGCCCCTAATTCGTCTGAGCATCCATGCAGTCTCTATCCGACGACGGTCCCTGGCCAATGCTGACTGACCAGCTTTAATGGAACGGAGTTGAGCTCCATATTTCTAAGTAACCTGTTAGGTGCTTGTGGCCTGGAAGGACGTAATGGCTTATTCGTTGTTCATACTGCTCGCTCCATCAGAGCTTCCACTGGAGATTTCCCTTCTAGAACCCGTCGATTCGGCGTCGTGCAGTAACTAAGATGGAATGTCTATGGGCCTCGGCCGTATATCTCTCTCCTTTAGCTTTCTGAAGGGCTCTTTTGAACGTATCCACGACCGGCTCGGTTCCGTCTTTTGATTGCGGATGGTAAGGCAGTAGTTGTGTGTGGTTTACGCCATTCCGCTGGCAGAAGTCCGCAAGTGTATTGGATGCAAAGCAGCTTCAGTTGTCCGATAGGATCGTTTCCGGTTCTCCAAAATGGCTGAAACATTGGCATAAGCTCCTCACTATTGAGATTGTCGGCGTTCTTGCCATCACACTAACCTCTGATCATTTGCTCTATGCACCGACAAGCACTAAGAACTTTTGGCCTTTCAGTCGTCAGGAAAAGTCGATATGCGCGCAAATCAGTGACAGTTCGGACACTGAGCACAATTACAATTCAGATTTCAAGGGGTACTTGACATTCGATTCACAGGCAGAGCAGCCTTTTCAGGATTTTCCGATGTAAGAACTGTTAGATGTAGCTGTGTGTCAACGTCTTTGTCCAAGTAATATCGGAATGGCCGCGATTAAACTGTTACAGAACCCATGATCTGAGATTACACCTTCACGTAGCAAAATGAGAGAAGTGACAGTAAAAAGTCTCCTCGTTGAAAATGATACTTTATCTCATCATCACCACAGTCCTGAAGGCAACGAAGATATCGTTGAAGATTCTGCAATATTGGATCTACCATAGTCGATTGTTAGACCGTTGGCGAATTCACGGGAGGGTTCTTAATGGTTTCAGCTACCACGTAGTTCACATACTGATCTACTGAAATGGTAGAAACTACAATGTCCTCGGTTTCCGTAGTACACGAGGCCATAAACTGTGATAAAGCATCCACTTGCTCAATGATAGCAGTCGGTTTGTGTAGTGATGAGGAGCGATCGTACTACACTACTGACGCCTCTACTCATCAGTCAAGCAAGGGCATATATTTGAGTACTGAATTACTAAGAGAAAAATACAATAAACATTGGAGTGCAGTTTGGCATGAAACGATGTTTCCCATACATAAACATGGCATCGGCAATCGTAACGTCCCGTGCATGCTGTAATGTGCAAGTGTGTATTTGTTTGTTACGGTGTTGAAGCCTATATCCCGTGAGTTGATTTTCCGAATAAGCAGTCCCTGCATTATCCGAGTTCCTAGCTCACAACAATTGGTCTCGTGGCGAGGATTTGAAAATACAAATTCCGTGGTCCCAGTAGTTCGACAATGGGACGTTTGGAGTTACCTGGAGGACTTTGAGGATGTGGTCGAGGTGAAAACAGGAATCAAGACCGATCGGGCAAAGCTGGCGGCTTCGTAGATGCCGCTCAAGGACAGATTGAAGGCGGCACTGGAAGCAGCGCGAAATGACTTTGCGATGCTAGAGTACGCCGCCGCAAAAAAGGCGCAGGTCGCCGGTCTCTTCAGCTTCGTCAACTGTGAAGATACAACGTGGCAGTTCAAGGGGCGTTCGACCTGGCTGCAAAGATGACACTGTACTTTACGCCGCATCATCGTGGGTGACGTTGTCAGGAGCCCTATCGGAGTTCGGCAAGGATTCAGAATAGCGCACGCCGACAAGGCAGTTCTTGGATGGAATGCCACCAACAATCGAGGATCCCTTTAGAGTTGCTCTCGTCGCCAGCCCGATGACGTTGGAGGAATTGGTTGATGCAGCTGGACACTTGCTGGCGGAAAACTCCTTGACACTCAACGAGTTGAGGGCAAGCGAACCAAGTGAACTGAACGACCTCCGAAGCGCAGTGGAAAGAGTCACTCAGGAAGTGGCGGCTTTGAAAGTGGAGAAGTAGGAGAAGACAAATCGTTGCGACATATGTTACAGATGCGGAAGACGTTGACGCTTGGGAAAACTGCACACTTTGCAAGAGAAAATGTCACTTAAATAAACATTCCGCTGACTACTGATGAGTAGTCGGGGATTTGGTTAATTTCAAGTTGAACATCAAGTTGAACTCATCAGTAATCCAAAATATCGCCTAACAGATTTAATGAGATCGGAGATTTCGACCTGTCTGGAAAGTCCTAATCGTGGGGTTATCGACCGGAGTTAACAGACAGTAACTGTGTCTCCATTTCGAGAAGATCAAGCAGCCTGATCACTACTCATAAGCAAAAGTGGTTAAACGTTCACATATGGTACTCCGGTCATGCCTAACGTGAGGTCAACGGTTGCCTGATGAACAGCGTGTCCATGGTTCAAGTCCCGGCTGCAGTGGCGATGATATGCACTACTGACGAGCTCTAATGAGAGCGAAACTCGAGTCTAGTGCTTCCAGACTTCATTGATTGGGCTGAGGCCAGAAAAGATTGTTCAGCCGTGTACGATGGTCGTTAGAACGGTGGTTGAGTTCACTCCCAGAGTTGATGGACTGGCAGAATTTGATGTCCGAATCGGTTATCATGTATTCGAAAACTTTTCGTTATTTTTGCCGACGCACTATTAGGCGAGGATTTTCTTGATCCTTCTGAAATCATGATTGATTTGAAACATGGTAAACGTGTAACACAGTATGGTGTAGTTCCATTAGTGAGAAATTGGAAACCACCGCTTGGACAAATTGAAGCGAACGCACCCTGGGCGATTCTAACCTGTGATAACTGGGCGCCGGTTTAAGTAATATGCAAATTCAGAACCACGGCCTGAACATCTACTGCGACAGGGTCGAACATGAAATCTTTATCGGGCCAATGCAATTTCGAACATTCGGTCTCAAAAATTCCAGTACACATGCAGTCGGAAGTTGAGTGACAAATAAAGGACAAGCTGGAAGAAAAACATCACTGAGAGGGCGGTCAGTCCATTCAACTCCTTCGTCTTGTTCTTGACGAAGTCCATTGGCAAATTCTTATTTCTTGTCGACTTCACAGCGCTCAACGGGATTACAGTTAATACATTCGTAGACTTTCCAGTGACGTCAGAAATTCTTGATAAGCTAAAGAACGCTGGCATGCTCACAGTGTTGGAATTACGGTCCGGACACTGGCAGGTTCCAACCAAGCAGTCCGACTGAGATAAAATAACTTTCACGGTGGGAGAAAAACAGTTAGTATCAGACGTATGGTGTCTGGATTGTAGGCAGCCCCTTTTAAGTTCAGAAGCCTGATGCTCAAGGTGTTGGATGGATTGCGCAATACTGTTTTATGGAGATGACATCGTCATCCAAAGCACCAACGAGACAGAACATACGGTGCACGTTTAAGCTGTGTTGCAGAAGATTGAACAAGCCAGCCTACGGAACAATAGTCTGAAGTCACAACTGGCGAAGCAAACGATGGCGCTAGTCGTTCACAAGGTCGGATACGGTGAGGTTCAACCACTGCCTGAGAAACTGATGATGGTCTAGGCTATTCTGATACCAACATAAAACAGGACGCTGTGACAGTTTCCGGGTCTCGTTCGGTTCTACAGTTGCTTCATCAAAAATCTCGATGACCTCGCAAGCCCATCGTACTAAATCTTGAGGAAGATTTGTCAGTTTCATTGGAAAAAGAGAGCCAATCAAGCGTTTGTCGAGATCCAACACTTGATGAAGGAGGGCCGACTGGCCCTGAACGATGATTCATTGTCACAACAAATGCGGGGAATGTAGGAATCGGAGCTGAACTAAGACAGTGAGGCAGTGTTATAGGGTATTGTACATATTTTCATATTGTGCTTTATTTTTATATACAGTTCGCACCACTTTTCCTTGTACAGAATGAACATCACTTGTTTGAATTGATTCTACCTAGCAATACACTCTTGGTGCGCGCGTCTCGTCTCCTTGACGTTCCTGTTTCACATAGATTGAGATTGCCTGTGTGGGCTATTCGGCTGCTGCGTTTTGTACCGAATACTGGCATTTATACCTTTTTATTGAGTTAGTCCTCTACAGTGTTGATGAATATCCCAGTCGAACACAAACTTCTTCTGAACGAAACTGGTCAACGACAAAAAAGGAGTATTTAGCGATAGTGGGACTTTGGAAACATGGACATCATACTTGCTGAACCGACTTTTCCGTATGGAGACTGATCACAAACAGTTGGAGTGGATTAACTCAGTGAGGGGCCGTCGATGAAGGCTCGTTCGTTGAATGTTACGATTACGGAAGTATGACTTCACAATTAGCCATTAATCATCCCCGAACAGAACACATGAATGAAGTCCACAAGGATGTGGTCGAACTTCGCAGTGTTGAACTGGAAAACGATCCCGGAAAATTATAAGCAACACAGGGGATAAACACAGCGATCCGGGCGGTGATTGCCCAACTTCTATCGGAATGGCAATCCCCAGAAGACAAGAGATATCCGAAAATAAAAGCTTACAAAATGCACTGATCAGACTTGTGATTGAACGGATTTTAATGCACCAGCAGCGTGAGGGAATTGCCATGCCGGTAGTGTCGGCGGAATTGAGAGTGATACTTGTGAGGAAATGTCATCAGCTATCTTATACGAGATGTCATCGAACTTACGAAATGCCGAAGCAAAGGACTTACTGGCCGGGAATGAAGAATTATGTTGAGAATTATGCGCGTGTGCCAAAAATGTCAAATGCAGAAGGATACTAACCACTGGAATGAATATTCAACTCAGCAACTCCGAGTCAGTGAAATTAAAGTTATCATTGATTCTGTTGGCCCACCGCTGTTCATCACAAGGAACAACGAGCTAATGTGTTGTGGCGTGCTACGTCTGCCAGTCAATCAGGAAATTGGCTTACAAACAGATCAATAGATGAGCACACACGAATTAGCAGAGAGTAGCCACACAGAACCTGTCAAACGCACATGAGGTTGCCAAAGAACAGTCGACTGCAAAGTTATCGGATCGGCGTGATATGTTTGACCCTGGTTCAAAGGTTAACTACAAAAACTAGCACAGTCCGGATGCAACAGAACCCGGACCTAAGAAGTTCTTTGAAAAGTGAGGGGACGTCGTTTCCGGGTGTATTTGATTGGGAATGGAAAACAGCATTATTGTGTACACGGAAGCCAGCTTTGCAAGTGGTACGGTATCCTGATCAGAAGAAGATGCACACCAACTATCGACATCAAGTATCGATGCCTGTATGTAGATCGTTGAGAAAACGAAGAGAGCCGGATCGACTCTTGCTGCAGCTGGAACAATCTTTGCGGTGGTAGGAGTGTAGTGAGGACGAACGATCATACTATACCACTCACGCTACTACTCAGCAGTCAGACAAGAGCATATATTTGGATACCGAAGTAACTTAGGGAAATAAAAGTACATTGGAGTACACTTTGGCATGAAATGGTGTTCATAGGGCCTTAGCAGAGTGTCACGTGTAAATGATTGTTTTTTTTTATACTTGTGGTAGTGTTAAAATACGTACAGCGTATGTTGATTTTTTGGATAAACAATCCCTGTATCAGTCACGTTCTTCACACAACATTAGTGTTTGCAGGTGAACTCATGGCCAATGGGCCTGGTTGCTTAATACCGTGGATGGTTTCTTGTGTATACTAGCTACTGGCACGCATAATCACCGGTGTGCTTCGGGACCGTCTCCATATACAAAACTCTCTTTAACACGGTTATAACATACGCATAGGCAGGCCTCTCTAAGATATAGAGGTGTGGAAAATTAACAACCTCAGGAGATCTCAGTTTCCTTATCTACGTTGCTGCTTTCCTCGTTCTGTACACCAAGCTCCGCTTTTCATACGATATGCACTTCCGGTTAGTTTTTTCTAGATAAATGCACTGTAATAAGAGAAACTTTGTGATCATATACCCTTTTTGTGTGTAAACACGCCATTGACAGTGCTGCCGAAAAAGCAAGTAGGTAATAATCAGGTCCTTATCTCAGGCCAAATGGTCGAATGTAGCCTACCACCACCCACTTTTAGAAACGTTTACGTAGCGGTTGTTTGACTTCTGTAAAGATCTCGGCTGCAACAATGCATTACAGTTAGCTTGCACTTCTGTCTCTTGTGAGTGGCTAGTTACCAAATCGGTGCAACTTTGCACGGTCGTGTAACTAAATGCACGCAACTGATGTTCACATTGCCTTACTGTCCCAACCGTCAGGTTAATTTTTAAGTTTTTTTCTGCTGTCGCCCCATTGATTGTTGTGTAGAGTACTTAGAGATACTATGCCCCTTTCGCCCGATGGATTTTTGAGTGTCTGCGAGTAAGCGTGAACCTGTCCCGCACTTTTTCTTTCTATTTCATTTGCAGCCGTTGATTCTAGACTAAGCTAGAGCTGAATAAATCCCTTATTTGCAAGCACTGCCACAATTCCTATCTTGATGTCAGACGAGGTCGATGTTCGATAGATCTTCGAGGAAGGTGTTTTAAACTGTTACTGTGCGAGGGTCAGCTTCAACCGCACCTGTTCACCAAGAAAGAGCCCTGTAGTATGAATGCACCAAAACATGAGGTCAGAGTTCGTACTTATTATTGACTTAAGCCAAAAAAGCGAAAGTACAAGATCGCAAGTAATGAGGGCACAATGAATGTCGTGCAGTGTATCCGAAGAGGGGAATACATGAAGTCCATATTTTAGCGCGTTGGAGTTATTATCAGATAGTGATGAAGTATTGTAGCAACTGCTTGAGAAACAGCGTCGAAGAAATGACTTGACAAGAGGACGTAAGAGAAAACGTGGGAGGAAAACCATAACACTAGCTGCTTTAAATAAAACCACATCTAGAATGTCTTATCGTCGGGTGATCCTCTATTAAACAGTAGTCGGTGTATGGTGATGGACGTGAAGGCTCGGCCTCGGAAAATAAAACAATTATATAACTTACTAGTGCAGAGTGCGGTACACCGGATCGCTGACAACATTTTTATCAGCTGTAGTAATGGTAATACAGCAGAGCTTGCGGAAATTCAAGACTGGTACTGTGATTTCAAGCGATGGAGCCTGTCGAAACATCCCGGCTTGACTGTCAAATTAAGAAATGCCACAATACGGTTATTGTCCCAGTATCTAAGACCGCGTTTAACCAGTTTCTTGAGGCATGTTCAGGGAAGCTCGTTGTGGAGTAGCCGAACGTCAATGCACTTTTGTGAGTGATAATATAATAGCACACAAAAAAACCGGTTGTAGATCACTTTTATCGACTGTGTATTGTTACGTACCTTGCATCTTACAGCCCACACTCATTGAATTGAAAATATATTCAATGAAATTGGGCGAACATCGTTCATTTGAAATCAATAACACGCATTTCATTTAGTAAAAAAACCTGTCGTCGTAATCACTTACCACTACCACTGGCTGTGCTACCAGGAGTTGCTGACACCAACATTTGTTGGTCCTATGTGAACTAGTATTCACCCAACCAACTGCAGTAAAAATGCGCGCCCTATGACCCAGATGCATTCGCTGACACTGAAGTGGCACTAAACTATGATGACAATTAAACGTTTTTTGGTCGATCCAGGAGATGAGTAATCGGATCTTAACCTTCTACACTAAATTCAGACAGTACGATCTGAAACAACGCAGTAGAGAGGACGACTCACAAGGTTGGTTGGGAAACATAGTACGGTACTTGGGTAGCCTCCGAAAGTCACGCTGCACATTAAACGTGTATACAGTGAGTAAAACATCAGTCGGTACTTCCCGGCACTGTAAAACTGCGGTGTTACATTAACAGATTCAGTTACATGTAAAAAAAACATTCAAAATGTGTGTGTGAAATCTCCATTTATATTGACAGGAACCGATCGATTCTTCCAAGACGTACCAAGCAAAGACAACATGGCCAGTCACGTTGCGCGCAAGCTTCTACAGCAATCGATTTCCGTCTTTGGTGCGCTAACCACTATTACAACAGTAAGCTATTTTAATCATAACTTTTCATGAAACCTATTACTGCCTGTTGTCGATGGTATAATGGTTTAGTCGATTTCATCAATCTACAGTTCACCCGGAGGTACGTGAGTATGCAGTACATTAAACTGAACGTCTCCACATCACTTTTTAGCAAATCATCCAGTTACTAGACAGAATACCGGGAATTCTCTGATCACGCATGTAAGTAGTACTATATTAGGTTTACCAGGCAAACTTATCTACCATCAGATGCAACTGAAAATGCTCGTTCTTCAAACTATGCTCAACGTTTCAGAGTGCACTCGAGTAACAAAATACCACCGGACAGTGGACTGAATACTCGATCATCATTTCTGCCTTCAGACATAATATCCTGTAGAAGCATTTTTGACAGAAACGACGAGGTTAACTTTCCATCAATTGTACTAAGGCTCTTTTCTAGTTATACGATTTAGCCTGGAATACTCCGTTACATTAAAAGACATTCGCACAGTTGCCTTTCAGAGTGTCGTCTAAAACCTGCACACATTGAAAATGACTTACATCAACAA
Source organism: Paragonimus heterotremus (assembly GCA_013368495.1). Taxonomy (NCBI): domain Eukaryota; kingdom Metazoa; phylum Platyhelminthes; class Trematoda; order Plagiorchiida; family Troglotrematidae; genus Paragonimus; species Paragonimus heterotremus. The sequence goes on along the minus strand of LUCH01002771.1, from coordinate 47,948 downwards.
TATCAGACACGCGTACAACACAACGTCAGTCATCAATGATACCACAGGATTACCGCCACTTCCGGAAGTTAAAATGAGATCGACAATACGCATGAGATTCACTAATCGCCATTCCACCGCTGGCCGGTAGGTTTGACAAATTTGTATCAGAACAAATACCGTAAGGAGGAGTATCAATCGAAGTCTGACCAAAAGCACAACTTAGTTCGCAGTTTTCCTTAATCAAGGTCACTATATTCACTGACCTTCATCCAGAAGCCAAAGTCACATCGACTCCCGCAGACGCAATCAGCATGCAGTTCTCACGCCACAATTATGATATTGCATACTAACACGAATATGGTGCATCTCATGCACCAGGGAATCAGCGTAACCCGGCTGGTCGAGATATACACGCAATACAGGACGTATCAGCACGTTATCAGTGCAAGATCATCTTCTTGGGCTGCTCTCTCGCTACCTACTTTGTTATACAATGTGTGGAGCTATCGCGTTCATAGCACGTATATATATATATATATATATATATATTCCCGGACTTGCTGTCCGGGAACCCACGTGGTCCCGTTGAGGGTACTTGAAACCCTTTTATGACACGGCAACATACGCTATGTCTTAGTACTGTTAAAGGGCTTATTTGGCATTTTATAGGACACCCGGCTGCCAACCGTGAATTCATCAGGCTCCGACAGTACTACCGCCCAGTGTCCGCGACCGTTTAACCTGCGGGAGAACCTCGCTCATTTCGCAGTCAGTAGCTCTTTGGAAGGCCGTTCCCCAACCAGGATCCCGGAGACGCATCTGATGGCCTTGCACTAGTCCACCCGTTTTTCCAGGTACCACGTGAACCCTTGTGGACGTAACGCAGGTCTAATTTCTAGTTGTCAGTGCATCCAAAAAACTTATTCTCAGACGTCATTCATACAGTGTACTGTTGTATGTTTATAACGTATACTTATTTCTTCAGATATTAGCTGACTGATGTAGACATTTTACAAATGTTTATAGTGATTCATGATGCTCACCTGCAAACCAATATCCGATGACTGGTATCGTCCTCACTTGGACTTATCAGACAGAGATAGCATGAATGGGGGACCGAACTGATAACCCTTTGCTCTATAAGCTGAAGTTCTTATTCACTCGGCCACCAGTCCTGTGCGCGATTATATGTGAATTCCCCCATCACAAGCGTTGTTGTTGGAACGAGACGAACAGGATTTTCGACTCTTAATGAGAAGGGTTGCTGGTTCGATCCCAGGTCCACACTATCTCTAATTGATGGGTCTAGGCAAGGAGTGTCGACTTGAGGGGTAAACCCTGGAGAACATTACGGACACTCTTTCGAGACCCTTATGAACACGATCAGTGCAGACTGGCAATCCGATATGGGCTGTATCCATCCATGGTGATGAGGGAGGAAGCAAGTTACAACGCACCTTCATGATTGTAGTCGACCATACTAACCAACCGAATATATGATCAGCTCAACTGAGTATACCTGTGGCGATCGTGATCCAATAACCAATAAAGTTAGCCGGATTAAAAACTTGGCGAAAAAACCGGCTGTAAATTTTTCCGACACATTACACACGCAGCGACCGAACAGAAAAATTGTTAGACTTGAGAGTGTGTATATCTTGGGTTTTAACGCTTTTTCATCGTTTTGGAAAAATAAGCATTTTGCACGTGTTGCAGTAGCTTAAGAAGTCTGTTCATCAAATGAATTATGAAACCATCCTGAGTCACACAATGACGGTTGAACACTGTACGCCTACTGCCTCTAGTTCCACCATATGTTGCAACCATCTCGCCAACGTTTCACAACTGTTTGACAATGAAATTAGTAAATCACTTCTAGTCCATTATGCCGGAGCGGTTTGTAAGCCCGCCAAATTGGATAACGTCCACGTTTACTCTTTTGTTCAAGTTACCCATTTCCAATGGTTGCTGAACTGTAAATGCAATCCAGCTGCCCATTCGAGTCTTTTCTACTGATGATGATTAGCACAGCTACATACTTTGAGTACCCCAATTCCTCGACGAACACTTCCAGGGCAAAATCTGATGCATTTCGATGCACATTCCCCAGTTTCCGTCCATGTTTAACTAGCTGATAATCGAAAGACTGCATAATCCATCATTCCCTAATTTGGTAGATTGTCAACTTGTTTGCTCGTTGAGTTCATCATTGTTTAATTACTAGTACCGACATGCGTGAGCAAAAGACATCTGCATAAAAATGCCGCATCTCTACTTCACAATTCAGCTGCTAACATACTGTTTTGCTATGCACAACTCATCAAGAACCCCTCAGAATCAGACCGTCATTCGTTAGTGAACGATAAGAAACACTGAAACTGCTATGTTCACCTATACTGATGCTTGTTTTACAAAGAACAAAATGATTATTTTCATTAATTTTCACTAACCTGTAGGCCCCAACACTTGTGTTTGTCGATGTTAATAACAACAATGACGACAACAGCAGAAATAATAATAACAATAATTTATTCTGTTGTATTTTTAGACCGATTTGAAGATAGGTATTGGCGCAAGAGTCTCTATAATCAGGAAGTAAATAACCCGTACACTTACACAGAGATCGGGGAGTTTACTAGGTTATTTTGAGAGTCCACAGTTGTTCAGACGCACAGGGCTCATAAGCATTGCACCACGCTAGCCTAGAGATTTGTCAAGTTGTACGAAATAATGATGATCGATACAGATCAAACGTAACTACTTAATGGGTTCACACAAACTCCCTCAAACCTACTCAGGCTCAGATACATGCGTCGGTAAACGGCTTAGAAAATAGCTTTTAGAGAAGACCGTAGAACAGTCGGAAAAATAACCACTTGTTTACCTCAGTGATTTTAAGGTTAGAACCATCATGATCCGATCTCGACAAAGTTTAAAAGAATCATACTAAAGGACATTATACGAAAATTTCACTTAGAGACGATGAAATCTGTTGTAAAAGTGTCTAGAACTCCTTAACCGGAGTTATGAAAGACGACCTGGTTGTTTCAAGAACGAGAAAGAGTTAACACTAACCATACTACACCCAGGTATCAGACCCTCGAAGATTTCCTGGATCAAAGGCTATTTGTTTTATAAAATGAACGTCATTAACAGTTAAGCATAACTTCGCATTTTCATAGATTATCAATCCAACCGCTCTTTTGAGCAGCAAAGCTTAAGAAAGCGGGTGGATTGTGTGCACTGCCCCTTCATGCGAAATACAATTTCCGTATTTTTGTAGCCAATCTGCCTGAGCTTTGTCAACAACGATAATGCATTTTGCAAAGAGCGTCGGTTATCACATGTAAATCAAGAAAGCTTCCATACAAAATCCCATCCCCGCTGCACCTTTACGGTAACCAACTAATCAATCACGATACGCGTCTGGTGAGGTACATTAACCGATCAGCAAGCAAGGATACATAGGTAGACCCAAAATTTGAATAGAGCATTTATCATAAAAACATTGACGACGCATGCGGTTGATGATTGCTAATAAGTGGGTTCCACTTTCACTTTGTCTTTAAAAGTAGCCATGTTCACAGAGTGCACGACATGGACTGAAACAAACATTTGGTGCTATACAGTCTACAGTCAACAAGTGATTTGTATTCTCATCATAAGAAATTGACAGTTAATGGGCCAATGGCGGAGTTAATATCTCATCTTCCATGAAACTCAATGATGTTAACACCTGCAGTCGTTATGAGAGATTAAGTAAAAAAAAACGTAGTTATAATTGAGCCTCACAAGGCTCCCGGGGTTGTCGTTCTAAACAAAGATGCGAATTTACATAACACGTTATCAATATTTGATGACAACACAAAGTTTCAGAGAATAGAGAAAGTGAATAACGTCACCGAAATAACGGATCGTATAGGACATCTTCAGCTGCTCTTACAGTTGAGGATTATTGATGAAGTAACGTATAAATCTCCTAAGCCGTGTGGATCGTCAACACCCCAACTTTACGGCGTATCAAAGACGCACAAGCCTGGGATGCCACTTGGGCCAATTTCGGCAATGACAATCTCTCATTACCATGAATTAGCACGCTGGCTAGTCGCTACTTGAACCCCATTAGGACAGAAATTTCAGGTACAATCCATTAAGGAATCTCTTGAATTGGTCAGTGACTTGGACAAAATCAATCTTGCTAACGAACCGATGTGCTCTATAAACGTTCAGTCATCGTTCAGAAATGTTAAGTTACACGAAACTATCGATTACATTTGTGAACTCGTTGAATTGAATCACATTTTGTTGCCACTTCCGACCGATGTATTGGGCGAAACTTTGCTGTTTATTACAGGAAGCCAGTTTTCGTTTTCCCGAGCAGTCCTACCGTCAAATAGACGCAGTAGCAAAGGGAAGTCCACAAGGTTCCATCTTAGCAGACTTTTTCACGATAAATATCGAGCAACAGCAAGCCATGGAGATTGGAAACTTGTCACATTACAGGCGTTGCGTCGAATACATTAATATTCAGCCGATCTGAACAGGTGATAGGTAATCTGGCGCAACGTATAAATAGTCGTCACTTTAATCTGAAGGTTACTTGTGAATTTGACAACTGTCTGCCATTTTTGGATTTACTCATAAGTCGCTGAGAAGGTGGCTAGGTTAAAAGAACTGTCTATAGGAAATCCACGTGATTCGGTCAATACTAAAATTTCAGCAGCTTCACACCTGTCCAACATAAACGAACACTAGTGAATACTCTGTTCACAGGGCCAAAGTAAATTTGTGCATACGACAATCGTGCGGAAGAACTAGATGTAATTACTTTTGTCCAACAAACAAATGGTTATTCCCGGAAAGTTCATAAATAGTCATACTACACAAAACGCACCACCTGAAGAGGTGATCACTGTAGAGAAAAAGGTCTACACAGAGCTCCTTTTAAGGATGATTATATCACGCATCGAACAACACAACGATTGAGGAATTCAATTAAGCGAAAGTTCAATGAAGCTGAATTCCGTATAATCGTTCGGATTCAAAAGTAACCAGTGCCTTCAGTTAAAGCAGACCAGCCTATCAGTACCACTTGACATTGTGTTTACTAACTTGTATGTAACTGTAGAGAACGCTACTTAGGCAGACCAGAGAGATGTTTGAGCCCCAGAATGAAGAAATATTTACTTAAATGGATGTAGAAGTGCGTGTTACTGAAGCACGTAAACAGCCAGCTTCATCAGTCGCTAGACAAGTCCTGACCACTGGCCATGTTATCGGTCCATTTTGTGCATTCAGAATCCTGTTACTTCACTCTAACCCACGATTCTTGCGGTTTGCTGAATCAGTCGCAAACCACTGACTCAGGTCAGCTCTCTGTGTTCAGAAACAACTGTTCGTGAATTTGACCTTTCCCTGGACTCAATGACCTATCCTAACCCGCCTATTGATTATTCACTCCTCTAGTTGTCTGGTATATGAAAAAACCACCCGTGCTATTGTAAATTTGGTACTGACGAGTCGATACGAAATGCTTGCGTCTACCGGTTTTAGTGTTCTAACTGCTTTGTTCAAGTTTTTCGAGGGAACCAACTGTTTCAGATATCATCTGCCGCAACGCCATTCCCAACGCGTTCACAAACCTACCAACTTTCTGTCCGTTTCTTTGGTTTGAATATTTTGCGCATCGAATAGAATGAGGGATTTGCCTACCATTCGACCAGCTGCGGTGTACGTTGGCCACAAATGAGATCAAGGCCGGTTAAGACGTCAACTTGGACAAGTGAAGAGAACGGAATGTTGTCGGCCATCTGGCTTTGTCATAGCCGTTCGAGTTGTTCACCTCACGCACCCGGACTCATCAGTGCAAACAGACTACTCTACTTTTTCGTTCGCCCATCGGATCAATGCATTTCTCTAGAGTGACCTCAAAAAAGGCCGGTAAAATTTTCGTGGTTCACGCAGTAGTGACAGCCACAGCAAGCTGGCCGAACTAAAAGCTGGCATCTGACAACAAACACACGTAGGCGGTTGTAAGTAGCCAATCATTGTACAGTTCGACTAACCAGCAATCTTACGTATGATGGAAGAACGTCTCATGAACAACATCACGTACACAGAACAAGGAATTTGAAAGATTTATCTAAATGTGAACGTTACTATCAGCTTTGAGTAATAAACAAGCTATATTCAAAGAGTGTTTGGTAAGCAACAAAACAACTGAATAATTCATATTTTTAGAGCGTCCAATGATAACCATTTTGATCCCCCTACTCGCCTTGTAAAAAGTAACTCTAACAACCAGAATGAGTTGGAGACAACTAAGCAAAAAGTTAGCAAAGATAGCGAGGTAAGACCCAACCCTCTTACAATCGCGTAAACTCAAAGAGAAACTTACGTAGAAAAGCAAACACTGCGAAACGAGAACACAACACGTTTTGGGAGCGTAAAATTCTCCGACACACATGCATATAGCGTTCCAAAGGGATGCAACATCGATTCTAGCATTAGAATAATTGATGACCCCAGAACAGCCAAACTACCTAATTTTAGCCCCATTGCAACTGGGTTATTGCGAAACAACAGAAGCAGATTAACGCATCTGAAGCATTGGAGTATATCTGGAGTTGAAACGTTCCTATTACTCATGAAGGAACTAACAACCACAATTAACCAGTGGACTGTTACTGTCTGGATCCAGGTTACAAGAAACTCAGAGCCTCATTTCAACGGTAATTCTCACCTTTCGATCAGCGTAGTCATAACGTAACGACCTACTACGAGCTGCCATGGGCAACGGCTATCCGCTCTCACTCATCATTAGGTTTTCGAAAGACAAACTCCCGGAATAATAGTAACTGATTTTAAAGCCAAAAAACTTTTACAACTGCAATGCAAAACATTGACGTTCAGTAAAAGTAGGTTTACAACGTTGTAGGTGCGTTAACTTGCATCAAGAATCAGATTGAAGTCTAATTCCAAAAATCTTAGTTACTTTAGTACGTCAAATCACACGATTTTCACGCAGTTATCACGGCCAGGCAGCAGCTGACGTTGCTGAACTGGTAACAAACGAAGTGTATGAGATGAACAAACCGAAGTGTGTGTGCACAGAGCAGTCAACACACAGACCATCAGCATCATCGATCGTTAGTGAGTACTTAAAACATCACAACCGGATGGATCTCACAACTGCCTACATTACACATAGAGCCCGGCTGTAACTGTTAACACTAGTGTCTATCTTTATGTGATAACAACGGACCCGTTGATTATTTAGGTCTACCATGGTAAAAGAAATAGCAACTGACTAACGAATAGCACTGTAGTGTTCTTTCCGTATTTTAAGACTAAGTTTTTCCACTTTGTAATCTCGTGTTCTGTATCCGATAATACACAAGGAAATTTGTTCGACTATAAATCGTACGTATTACGTTTTCCCACCCTATTAAAATCTGTTTATGGAAAAGGTTACTTTATACTACAAGGAGTAAATGCTACGTCATCCAAAATCTGTCGATCGATTAAAGTCAACGCAAATTTTTGTCCTATTCATTCGAAACACGAGAACACAGCGTAATCATATAAAAAAATCCAACAAACTGTCTAACCTTCATTTGAAACAAAACAAATTTCCCTGCCTGAAACACAAAAAAGGACGATAAAAGAGTAAAATACTCTCACAACAGAAAACTCGGGTGGAAAGCTTGACTGTCAGGTAAAATACCGAACGGCGAACAGTTTGTACGTTAACACACGCCGACAGAGCGGGTGTAGTGGATGGTCGCTGAAGTATGGGCAAGTTAGCAAATCGCATTAATGCATTTTCAAGGCTGCCTATAATGTTAAACTCGCACGTCTTCTTGCTAAAAACATAACGGCGCCGGATTTCTTATTGAGCCTGATATATGTGCGAGTCTAGACGCAAAGAGAAGAGCGAAACCATAAATCTTGGTTTCTTGAGTTAGTGATCCACAATCCAACATACTCGAATAACACGAACTGTTGTAATCCTCAAGTGGTTTGCTGTTTGTCAGTCAATGTTTTTTCGCTCAGTGATCAACGTCCATGCGAACACAAATATAGAATGATATATGTACATTTCATGTGAGATCAATGGCACAGTTGTCAACACGGTTACCTCATGAAGGCGTCGACGGAATTCCAATCCCGGTAGTGGCAAGGATATTCACCACTGACGAGTTCCAGTGAGTGCGAAACTCGAGTCTAGTGCTTCTGCTGTTTGAAAGGGGCCGACTATAAAGTCTATGGGAATGTTACTGCTGCGATCACTTGTGGATGATGTTCAATCTATATGACAATCAAAATCCCCTACTAGTAGTTAGTAATATGTAAATTTCGTTTAGTCATTCGGGAGCATCCAAAACGTGGTGTAATAACTGGCCAGTTGACACAGAAGTCAAATGATCGGTCGAGTTCCGTTCGGTAGTAGCATCAACCGCTCAGTTATTTGAAGGAAGAAATGAGTCTTACACATTTTCTTGTTGTTAACAATGAAGGTTTCAAAAAAATTATTAAGCGTGTAAAAAGATCTACGTTTCGACGATCTGGGGATTCCTCATACGGCAGAATCGGTTTTGAGGCACACACTGAAAGTACGCATTTCTCCGTAACAGAACAATTGAGCTTATTCATCCAACGAAAATAATACACGCTCTCGCAACGACGCATTGAATTTCATGTGGGTAACGGTTCGCGGCATCGCTACATCAGCGAAAATCACACGACGGCTGTGACCATTTCGATTTCGTAGCAGACATTTGCATCACGAATGAATTGAGTCATGCCATCTCAAACTTTAGGACGAACGCATCAACATATGAAGAAAACGGTGAAGAGTTCGAACTGGACAATTCGCTCCAGTTTCTGTACCTTTTCCAGGTTAAGATGTCCTGATATCAACTCAAGATATCCAAGGTAACCGGGTCTAGAGAAGCTAAATTTATTTACTTTTCGCACCTGGTGAGATCGTATATGTCCACATCATGAGAGTCACCCAATCTCTGTTTTTCAAACTACCCGAGTGTATCGTAACCGTGCGACTCCGTCCACCGCTGAAATCTAACAAACCTACTCAGGACATAGTAAACTGGAAACGGTACAGATGTAGGTCTGGCACGACAAATTAATCGTACTTTACAACAATCGCAGGACAACTTGAACAGAACAGTACATGAGTTTTTATAATTTTGTACCACTTGAACAAAAGTGCAATCTTGTCCATTGCTTGACGAGTAGAGCAAAGAAAATTTGTTCTGCAAATACACCAGACCGACAGCTAAAGTATATTTCTAAAATACGGCTGGAGAATAGCTATCCTGATCGTTTCATAACGCGTAACACGATTTCAGCAGGAACACGCCTGCCGGGTGACAACAGTGCAGAAAAGAGCCATATTTATGCGTTAGTCTTTCAGAGGAGATCGCAGCAGAAAGTTAATCGTAGACTTTGTGAGACTCTCGGACGCAGATTCCCGGCAGCGACGTTGCGCAGCTGGTTTACTACATTAACCCTGCTGACTTTCAGCTTGAAAGACAAATTTCCTGTCTCTGACCAATCTACGGTCATGTACTAGTTCTTCTGCTATTGTATAATGGAGTGCGTTGGCCATACTACTGAACCTTGGTCCAAACAGATCAAAGAGCGTCACTCAGTCTGGTTTGGGACCGGGGCGACCAAGTCTATCAACGGACGTTAACCACCACCGAAATCCAGCCCTCTGTTCACATAAACGGTTTGTTCAAGCCGAACATAACAGCAGATGCTACCGTACGCACGAGTACAATTCCGCTGGTTTTGAGTAGTGCACTCTCAACCGCATCCACACTGATAGTTAGCTTCTGTCATAGAGAATAAATCTATTCCATATCTAGATTGACGAGAGACAGATATTTAGGTGTTTTTTCCTTTATTCTGGTCAATTAGATGACTCAGTCTGTGAATACACAATAACATATCCTACAGAATTGTATTGAACTGGTGGCGAATTATCGAAAACATGTACGTCAGGTTTTTCAATCTAAAACTATGAGGAATGAGATTCATTTTAGTTATCTAGGCTGTTGACTCGGTTAATAGTAGAGTACTTGACAACCACACGGTCCAAACGATTTACATCAATTTTGGAAAGTAGTTCAATAAAAAGAAAACAAGTATTCTTAGGGATGTATTCCATGAGGACTGCAAAACAGACTGGACAGAATGGCCACCTGGTTGGTAGTGTAGTTGGACGACTTTATAAGCCTGGACTGTACGGAATAAGCTCAAATGCGATCCACATTATTGACTTGAGAATACACGTTAACTGTGTATACGAATCCTTGTTGTACTTGATAAACAAAACAGTGAAATCGGATAAAGTTTCGATAGACAGACAAGATGGTGCAGTGAACAATCGTCCAGCAACAATTTTGAACATCTTTACTGAAACGCAATCGAAACGTAGTCCCAACAGGCACTGTGCTAAAAGAACGCTGCAGGGTCAGGAAAACAAATGGTATATTTTCAGCAGTGTTTGGAAATGAGATAACCAGAAAGCTCTAGCCAAGTCTGGGACCAACGGCAGCAACCAAAAGAAAGAAGAACTCGAGATGGGCTGTGGCCCACTCGACAGCACTCAAAAGTGCGTTGAGTGAAAAGTGCGTAGAACCTTCGAATGCGTTAGACAATATCCGAAAAAGGTGCAAGCGAAATAACCTTGAAACAAAGAATACTTGTGTCGTTGGGAGAAGGACAAACATTCCATTAGTCGCACGACTGAAGAAAGTGGCACTGAGATCGTATCAAGCCTCCTGTAGCAGGCGTACACAGAATCATGCATACACAACAGACAAGCGGGAAAACACGGTTGAAACTGGGATCTTTAGTGAAACCACACTATTCTTAATCACTGCAATAGTCATGCGTGTTTGAAGAACGGAGAGTGAATACTTGCGGTTCTAGTTTATCCTTTTCATAGTTCAAGACAATACAAGATTTATTAATAGATGAAGAGTCAATCGGATGAATGGATATGGTTCGGAACAGCCCACAACAGAGTTGCCATTTGTCCCCAACGGTCTCATGCACAGCAACACAAAAAGGAGTAAAACTCAGTACAGCAGACAACAATGTCACAAAGCTTTACTAATACGAAGATATTTGAAACTACTGAGGTTAAAACGATCTACCATATCTCCCTTAGTCACCGATTATATAATATACGTGATTCACTCGGATGTTTGCCTTATCACAGGATCTGTTCTGAAGATAACAGGGAAGTCATAATTCATTAATAACCAAGGTAAAACGTACCGTGTGAAGGCCCCCAGAACACGGAAAGCCAAGCTGTGAGTTAAAATAAGACATTATCAGCAGGACTGATTAAAACCTGCATTGCAATACTACTGGCACTCAGATTGGTGTTTACGAAAGAAGAGGTACCTTTCAAAATAGTTTAGCGAAAACAGAGTGAATGCAGTGGTTGATGGGGCACAGCTATAGAACCAAAAACAGTGCCACAAATAAGGGTAAAAGACTATCAATAACTAAAATGCAATATCTAGGCGGTTCTGGTTCGAAAACGTGAACAAAATAGGAGGATGTTAAGCATGGAATAGGATATCAGAATTGAGGGCATAAAGCATAATTATGTACCAGCCAAAGACACATGATAAGAAAATTCATTCAAGTTTGTAGTTGTAAAACCGAGGTCACCTGCTAGTCACGAAATATGAAGTTCCGGTCAAACTGACAGCTGCGGATAGAACTCTGTGTGTGTCCTACATTGGAGATGTTGTATAGTACAATAATAGAAGGTCACCGGCTTTTATAGCTAGTTTAGGTATGAAACCATATCCAAGGAGCAATCTAACGCACAACACGAAGAGAGACAATACATCACACTACGAAATTGTTTATTATAAACGGTCAAATCAACAACCCCGCAAACCTTTCGGTCCGGTTCAGGAAACCCAAAACTGGGAACACGCATGCATTACGAGGAAGGTCAGTCAGGCAATCCTCTGTACAAAATATGATGGATACTTCCGAAAAGAATTCGAGAACTTGTGTCGGTGTGGCATAACAAATTGGGGAGACGTTTGTGGTCGTTGATGCCGAATTTGAACGGAGGATAATTTGCCACTCAACTGCAGCCTGCTTGGGTAAATCGGATAGATGGACCCATAAAACGTGTGAGTCACAATGACAATACGACGAACCATTGTTAACGGCAGCGAATAAAATGGAACAAACGGCTCGGTGAAAGATTTCACGGGCACGCTGCAAGGCGTATTGTGACGTGCCGTAGCAAATCGCAACAAAAAGATCACTCCAGTAGGAAGGGGACGCCAACTGAAACAACCAAAAAGATCGCAGATGAGAAGCATTACAATTTGCCTTCAACGTGTACACTACTGATCAGATTATCAGTAGTGAGCTAGAAAACAAGACCGACAGATTGAAAGCCTAGATTTGAGGAAAAGTCTAGCCAGCAACCATTTATTCTACGTACTACCAGAACTCACCGACACGCAGGATAAAGTAAACCAGTATACAAGCCGATAAAGGATGAAGTGAAATGGTCCGACGCGTGGACTAATTACCGTCGCTAGTTGACCAGACCAGATTGGGAGATAGACCATAATAGAACCCTGAGTTCCTTTTAACCATTTCGTCAGAGTAGAATGAAGACGTGCACAGCGGTATGTCAGCACTTCATTTACTCTCATCACTCGCAAACGTGAAATATGCGTTATATGTATCACAAAAAGAAAGATAAACAGTGACTAGATACGTCTATAAACACATCAAGCATTTCGCAATCAGGTTGTCTCAGCCACTTCTGTTTACACAACGCAGGCTGATAAGTTCGGATAAGAATCGCTTCAGAAAGTGTCAATAACTTCGGGTTTCGATTGCACAACAGTATACTAAATGAGTTTACTGGGTTAGGAGATGTTTGACAATCGTCGACGTTCACCAAGTTGAGGCTGACGCGTCATTCATTGTTTCAGTCATTTCGATATGGGCTCGGTAATCCACTATGGTGGTTGCCTACGTAAGCTCCACTGCAACTGCAACTGAATTGGTGCACAGCATGGGAGACAGAAAAGATTGAGGAACTGTGTTCGCAATTATGGAGGGCCGGTCCTCTAATAACTTGAACTAAGCGCAACCGCATTTGTTCACACTATGGCAGACTTTAATTTGTGCAAGATATCGTTGGTCAGATGACTGATTCTGAATGGCACGAATAGGAAAACATTCTTCTCTTGATCCGTCAGCAGGGATTCAATGTTCCCATTCACCTTACTACGTGCTTCAATGAGTTTCTTGGGAGTATCCATTTGATAGCAGTCTTTCTCAACATCTGTTCTACCTGTAGTTAATCAGGACAAAAACCTGCCTGACTGTGAAATACGATTTTGATCTAACCACGTTTGTGTGCAACTGAAGCGAAGCAGAAAAACTGAAGATAGTGAATACTTCATGTTGTTTTGGGATTAAATGAACGCTGTACCGTGCTATTTACACGTCTAACAATAAATACAACTTCGTGAGATAAAGATAGGTTGGGGTGAATGCAATTAAGGAGGTTGAAAAACAAATCGAAATGAGCGATATCAGTAAAAATCAAAATATCAACGCATCGTTTGTATAACGATGTAGCTACATAATCTGGAACTTGCCGCCCAATCACTCCTGAGATGTCCGTTGGTCTTGGGCTTAACAGACCAAACAATAGCAACTCCATCTGTCCGTTTGTGTGCAAATCACGCAAAATCGAAACGAATGATTTTCATGCACATTAAAATGAGATCCTTAACGTATTGAAATGTAACACCAACACCACACTTTTCATTAGAGTTAAAACCACAAAAAAATTCAATTGTCTCACGAAGACGTACATTCGTTAAAGGGAAATCAACATCCATGAAATATCTTACATGAGTATCCAAAGGAGTCATTCAGATAATGCGGCTGTGACATTAATCTGGACTTTCTCTTTACTCACTGCCTACTTCCCCTCTTTGTGAGTAGTATGTTTTATGACGCAATTGTGCCCATATGAAGGTCGCTTCGGCCGCCATCTTGAATCCGGACAATTTCTGCTTATGCTCGACCACTGACAGTCGAAAACTCTCTCGCGACGTACCATTTCGAATGTATATGACACTTCGTATTGATTCCATATATCTACTTTTATGTATTTGCTGATATCCATGTATTTTCTGTTATAGAAACTACCGAACTGTTTGCGGTCGTTATCAGTTTGCTTTGACCTCGGGGTGTTAAGTTCTAGTGGTACCCAGCTGACCTCTGAAATGAAACGCAGAGCAGATTCCACATTGGCGATGGAACTTTGCGAATAGGATCCAAAATGTCTGAGGGATGCTTTGAAACGTGCACGGTTTTCTGCCTACTCTTTTTGCAAAGACATAGCCGGAGGTCTTCTCATTTGGATTAAATGTCAAAATACCGTCCGAAAATGTTAATAAATAGAATACACGAGTTCAGTTTAAACTTATAAATGATCGGTTGGATGAACTGTCGTCTACATTTTTTGGTGGTACAGGCTGGTTCTGTTCAAAACTGGTGGATACTTCTAACCCGTTTTTGTCAACGTCCATTCGCCAACAGTGCTGTCTAAGACAAGAATACTATCGGGCCATAGAGGAACAGAGAGAAATGTAATACTTGGTATTCTCCAAACCGGATAAAGGCTCTGATGTTGTCGTCATGAAAAAGAACGAATAAATAAGGAAACTGAACACCGTTTTGGAAGACTAGCAAAGGTTCAAAGTGAACCAAACAGCTGGAAATAACATATTTCCTGGAAAGCTAGTAACAAGATAATTTAATATACTGTTGTTACATAGATATATATCCGACACTCAGTAAAGACAGTTGGAACTGACTGATACAGAAACACCTCGAACAGTGCAACTCTGCATCAGGTTTTTGTGCATGAACAATTGTGCGTAGCACAAAGCTGACTGCTGACTAGCGGTGATTTTGGATCTCATCCACAAAGTTTCATCACCACATTGTCTGAATGATTTCTTTGGATACCCAAGTAAGGTATTCTGTCTGTATACGGATATTCTATGTATATACGGATGTACACCTTCGTGAGATAGTTAAATTTTAATGCGATTTTACCCCTAATCAGAAATGTGATATTGGTGTTACATTTGTATACGTTAAGGATCTTATTTTTATGCGCACGAAAACCATTCGTTTCGATTT
This sequence comes from Paragonimus heterotremus, assembly GCA_013368495.1. Lineage (NCBI taxonomy): Eukaryota > Metazoa > Platyhelminthes > Trematoda > Plagiorchiida > Troglotrematidae > Paragonimus > Paragonimus heterotremus. The sequence goes on along the minus strand of LUCH01002771.1, from coordinate 32,714 downwards.
CGAGGGACTTGACTATAAACAGGTGGACGGAACTGACTGAAAAATCTGTGGGAATACGACAGCTGTGGGTAAACGAAGTGTTAAGATACCACATTTGTCTTTTTTCTCCTCTGATGAAGATAAAACATTTGACCGAAATGGATAAGTCATGAAAAATAGCGAAATTAGTGCATTACCACCAAGAGAGGTTAATAACATACCTATATACATACACACAATCAACACTTCCAGGTGGACATATTCCGAAGTTAACGAGAAGAAACCACCTTAAGTTCACACAAAGGCCGAAATGTAGGCTGATATACCAAATGACAGCGGGAAATCAAATCCAAAGCACCTACAGTAAATTTGTAAATGTACGCGATTGTGACACAAATTCAAGATGTTCACGTACTCAAAGAAGCAAAATATGGAAGAATGAAGTTGATAACAAAAAGACCCTGTGAAACTAGACGTTTTGACTTGCAGCTCAAAATAGAATGTTTTGTGAATATCACTTATAAACATTAATGCAGAACATCCTTTTATCTCAATTATTCAAAATTTTCACGATGATAGGTCGCAGCTTATTTGCTGGAACTGACACATGTCTGCTGGGTAAATCAGCCCAATTGTTTTGCATGGTAAAATCCCTCTATTAAAACAATCATTCGTTCTATTTCTCTAACAAATCAAATGATGCTAACGACATTGCAGCTGTCCTAACGATAGTGGATATTTACTTTTGTAGAAGGGACTTAGAGGAGTGTACAACTGGACAGCTTCCATACGCAATAAATCAAAATGCCGAGAAGTATTGCTTTCTTTCTCAATGGGTCAACATGTACGTATTCGTTTTGGATGCGGTAAGCTTTTTCTTAATCGTGAAACTATTCCTAGGTATCTTTCTGGGAATTGTTCCACTTTGGAACATCAGATGAGGCACACGTGAGGCACACGTTTCATGAGGCACACGTTTGATGTTTCTCGTCTAAAAACTTCGTCTGCATTTATGGAATAAGATATAATATACCCCCCCAATTTCCCTAGATTTCTTGGACAGGATACTACGTTCTTGGTATGATCACTTAAACACATATTCACGTGTGGCTTTGACTCGCAAAAATCCTGACGGACTAGGTGAGTTTCCGGTGCATTACGGTTTGAAAAAATCGCTTGGAAAATCCTATCTGAACCTATCGACCTCATTTTTTCTCAAATTCATTTATATTTCAAGAAGCAACTTTGCTGACCACTGCGTCATTAATTTCATATCAGGAACGACTGAATCACTGTACACAAACTTTTAGCTACATTTGTCTCAGAGGCATGTATATACACTACGGATGACTTATAACAAGAGAAAACCTCCAGTATGATATGTCTTTTCAAAAGAGGCCGGCTGGAAACGTCTGTGAGAATGTGACAGCTAAGATTAATTATGAGTTATGTTCAAATTACACTAACCAAAATCCGTTAGCATGTCGGTAATAATTTTTATGCTAAACTAACACGACAAAAACGTAAGTTGTTGTCCGCCCTTAAAGAGCAGTGTCGTAATTCTATATTACATGACAATCAGTTGATCCTGATTCACTATCGGAGGCGTACTTTGTTGGCATACTTTTTATTGGATTAACAAGGATATACACATTCTCACAACTGCAATTGTACATTCACATCGAGTATTCACCTGTTAGAGACGGCAAATCTTTCTTCAGTTGATGCACATAACTGACGAGCAGCTCGAGAACACTGCTGACTAACAGTACGGTTAGCCATACCGTTAATAAGTGAATGGATGACACCACACCCTTACATAACCGTATGATTACAGTCTTTTGTTATAGCCGAATCTTATCGAACAAAAACGGAAATAACTGATATGAACAATGGTGGATGAATAACGTGTATAGAAATCCTTTCTGATTTCCCCCACGCTCCGAACGGAAAGAACCAATGAACACACGAACAAAGCAGACTCCGAAGAGGCGACGTATTTGACCAAAAGACGCCTCTCAAATTTACACGAGAAACTGGTCGGTATTCATAGAAAATTAATGACCTCGTGACCGTGTAAACGCTCGAAGAAATATTTGAATTCCATGCCGATCCATATCTCGGTAATCGCTCAAGATATCCGAATTCTGGCAATTGAGCCAAGTTCTTTGGGTTAACTTCATTCTAACCATAACATCCTCAGAACTCGTAACCGTGTCAGTGATCAATTGCTTAGAGGTTTCCTCAAACTGATAGTTACTTCAGTAACTAAAGTCGGACATTTGAATATGGAGCGGAGGTTACATGCACGTCAAAAGCTTCAACTCTGCGTACTAGAAACTTCAACACAGAACATGGGCAGTAATTAGTAAACACACTGTAAGTCAACAACGCACCTACTGCAATTAACTGAAAAATGCCATCCTGTTAACTCGGAATTCGATAATCAACAGCATCCAAGGAAATGGAAAAATATGAAATTACATTCCTGAGTAACCGTGTTAACCAGCGATAACATGAGACTTCTCATAGTCGTAATGTAGGTGACCTACAGATCCACGTGCTAGTGTGGGATGTGGCATACCAAAACATGCCTTAACTTTTCAAACACAATTAACCTCCATCTGTCCGATGTAACTGCTAGATGCGTCCAAATGTAGTGAGGTTTGATTGGCCCTTCTCAAGAAGAGACACTTTCAGCGAATTTTTCATGGTTTTGTACAATACCAAACTAAAAACAGGATTAATTTTCGTATCCCAAACGGTTAAATATATGAGTGGTACATGAAATCGTGCGCGTAATTACTGAACATTCACTTTATGAAGTGTGTCCCAAAAAAATTTGCGATTTACGACACATCACTGCACTACTGGAATCACATACCATCAAGAGACGGTGGCAATGCCGCAGAGCCAACCAACATTGCAAGTCTAAGGCGTCGGATTCATCGTCGGCAACGTTGTCGACCGCAGGGAGTACCATCAGTTCGGGAATCAATCCAATTTGACCGGAAAAGAAAGATATTCGTTCTGTGGTTACGTTGTCGACCTCATCAACTGTAATCGCAGTTTCTCGGTGGTCCCCACCATCCGGTTGTTTTTTTAGCGGTACATGTAAAGTCTGACAATACGAGCCAATGTTTGCCGGAGCCCAGTGTGAAACAGAACGTACAAGAAGACCATCGCATCCTCCAGCCAGAGGAGCGGGCGTATCGGGTGGCATGGGATACAAAACAGCCGTCAGACTGACACCAACGTATGACTGAAACAAACGTGATTGAACAGATACCAAATGACAAGGTTATAGTTTCTGATCGGCAGTGATGACTATAGGATATGAACAATGGCATAATTTCAAATTTCCAGTTTATCAAGTGATCACTTAGGATACGTGTTGATCGGACTATCGCTCATAGAGTAGATGATAGCTGCAGTTCACGCCTGTTTAGTACACTTATGTTGGTTACGATAATCGGAAACCAACCCACTAAGTTGGACAGAGGATTCACGGAAGTTATGAAACGCAACTGTCCGGAGTAGTAAGTTGGCTTTATGAGGAAAAACAAAAGACAGGACATTTCATCAAACAGGGTGCTACACCTGCCAAACTTATTTTCTTGGGTCGATAGCGCAGAAAGTACGAACTGTTTCCCTTATGGTAGAACAGAGAGAGCAGACGATATGAGCTGTCAGCCGCGTGAAGCTCAAGCTCATGAATGTGCGGGACGAGAAATGTTGAGAGTCGAGTTTGGCTCAAATCAACGGCCAGAGATTCAGACAGCGAAAACTGACTTGACGGAATAAACGCGGATCACATCTAACGGTGGTGGCTTAGACGGGATAGTAAAATGCACGAACTTTCTGAAATCGTTCTGCTTCGGAAGGAAAAAATAATCTGGATGTCCATGGCTACTTATTGCCCCACGTGATTTCCTACCTCGGCTAGTAGAGCGTTTACTGAGTCTAGGTATGTTGTTTCTGTCGCTGGTTCGAATCTAGCTGAGATCCAGACTTTTCGCAATTTTGTCTCTCCCAAACTAGTAAGCCTGCCAAACCAATTACCAGCAATACAAAGTATTGGTGTTATCCAAAAACTAAAGTCACAACCCATGCAAACACTGAACCACTATCACTTTACACTGTAAATGCATTCATACGAATGCAGAATAACTCATCCTAAACTCCCACATGCCTTGTTTCTATGCTTGGCTTCCTGTGACAAAAAGTCACGAAACACCACTTCACTTCTCGTATCTCAATAGATCGCCAAATGTTGATCGCTGGTGGTTACCCTACCCACCACTACGGTGTTGTGCTGAGTGGAACCAAATGTTGACTGGTTGAGTGAGCAGTAAGAATCACGTTAACCGTCAACACCGAGAAGTGGACGGTATTGAGAATAACAAATTGTTTTATTCACTCTGGGTGAGTGTATATTGCGTTAAAGTACAAACAAAAATGTACTGGTTTGCAAATGAGAATCAGGCTCAGTTTCACGTCCGATGGTTGACTAAACGGTCAAGGTCCACTGTTTGTTCGAAAGCGTCCAGGCATAATTGGAAGTAGAGAAGTGAGAAGAGTGCAATCCAAAACGTTAACATTTCGAAAGACGATCGATTGATCGTACCTTACCTCAACCAATCACTAACTCACCTCAGATCTAAATGATAGTTTCAAAATTAGTTTAAAACAGACACGGATGACAATTGACAACACCAAAAGTTTACTCACGCCTATGTCAGCTGGTATCACTTCAAACCGAAGCATGCAGGAATGAAAATGGTGATCAACAGACCACGTGGTCAGAACTGTTAACAATGACTAGAAGACGAAGGATTCAATAGGCATCTAGCAATTACGGGGTGGGAAGTTGGCGTCACATAAATGCATAAACTGGAGGAACAACTCAAATGAAGATGATGCAGCGTTCAGTTCGGAAAACAGGCGGTAGATTTTTGCTACCAGTTACATGTTTACTCATGAAACACCAAGAGAAGCCATCAACTGAGAAACCCGGAGCTTTTCAATTTCGATTATCCACTAGTATATCTATAGTACTTCCGAACCATAAACGGAACGGATATGAGAAAAAATAATGTGCGTTGTGCTGATGTTCATCATTAAGTAATTCCTTGGTTAAGCCACAATGAGTTAAAAACCAAAAGAGTTATCGGTTTCGACCCTCTCGGAGAGCCTTTATCAAGCGATTTAAATCAGAAAATTTACAACGTACAAGCTTCAAATTAGGCAATCATCAACTAGCACATGTTTGTGTGTTTCACCTGCGGTGTGTAGACAGGCTACCAGTAGGATGTAAGGGTTCACGGTTCACCAGAGGTCACCACGTGATCAATGAAATTACGGATCATAATTACTGGAGAATCCTAGGTGTGACCTGTTTGATCACTTGCGTTTTGTAATACAGTATGCATTTCCCAATTAAATGCCTGTCTCAAGCTTTCTGAACAATATGAACAAACATGAAATAAACGCAAACTGAAAGCCATCAGCAAAACGTACTACAACATAGCATCTGTTGATACACTGGTTCGTCACTGAGAAAGCATACAATCATCTGCAGCCCCACTTGAAGTGTTAAGTAAGTTGACATCAACTTTACAGGCTCACGGGTGCCTCACTAACGATTGCTGGGAATAATAAAATAGTTTATCCAGAAGTTGTTTGTTAGGCAGCACGAGTTCCCATTGTTCATTCAGCTGACGTACACAACACATAGTAATCAGTAATGAGACAGAACGGA
>LUCH01002771.1:0-25083 GCA_013368495.1 Paragonimus heterotremus | reverse complement strand
TGGTGACCTCTGGTGAACCGTGAACCCTTACATCCTACTGGTAGCCTGTCTACACACCGCAGGTGAAACACACAAACATGTGCAAGTTGATGATTGCCTAATTTGAAGCTTGTACGTTGTAAATTTTCTGATTTAAATCGCTTGATAAAGGCTCTCCGAGAGGGTCGAAACCGATAACTCTTTTGGTTTTTAACTCATTGTGGCTTAATTAAGGAATCACTTAATAGTATATATATATATATATATATACTTAACACGTAGAACCACTGTAGTAGTGTGTCACAATATGAGAGAAGAAAGTAATGCTTGAGGTGGAGAAGAGAACAATGTAGAAGCATAAAGAAGAAAAAGTTGCAACCAGGCGCACAAGGATTCGTAACACGAAAGTCATTGACTGCTGTTTGTCGACATGTTAGACAACGTCCCCAACCAAAGGTGTTCATTGTCCTTCAAACAACAGCCAGGACAGTGAGAGTGTCCTATTGAAACAAGCTTCACAGTGAGCACCTTCATTCTCCGAACACAAGTCATACGTGAACGACCCGGCTACCGTTTCCAGCTCAACCCACCACTCGCAAAGCACGATGTAGCAGGAGGTCAGTTGGCATTTGTAAAAGTGGCCAAGCCAACAAAGCCTGTGAGAAAGAAATCAATACGCTTAAGGGTCGACAGAGTTCATCCGTCTCCGAGACAAGTCAGCGAACGTAGTCATCGTTCACAAGGTATTCACACCACACGACACCGATGCCCAAGACAACTGTTGGTCTTCTACATGAATGGCGGAGTTCAAGCGACTGGTGAAGTGTGAAGATTTTATCAATGAAGCCATAGCCAAGGTGAAACCAGGATTGTTATCCACGGATATGTTCTTCGTGCATTTCGCTTAGTCTGCGGAATACTATGACTACAAGCAACTTTGACGCAATAGGAATCAGACTAAATACTCGGTCATTTACGCACAAATTGCGCGAGACCCTTCTAAAAATGAGGACGATGTTGGCCGAACCCCAGCTATTTGGAACAACTTCACTGATCCGGAGTTTCTGAAGCGGCGTCGTCGGCTCTTTAATTAGGGCTGGGCCTCCATCTACAAAAACAGTAGGAGGAAGTTGGTCTGAATCGGATGTCTTGTGACATTTCCAAAACTTCGTATCGAAGGAGAATTCTGTTTCCGAGGATGACGAAAAGTCAGCAGATCCATCAGCGCAGACAGTGCTCGAAGGCGTAGTCAACAGCACGGGTGGCCAGTTGAATTCGTGTTGGAATTGCTCAGCCCAGCGTCCTAAGCATTGTTGCAGGTTACTAATGGCCTCATTATTTGCTTCGCAAACTACTTCGCTCACACCAGACCTCAGGGAACCAGTATATATACGCTAAATGACCGAGGTCCACTGCAGACGTCTAACACCGAAGAGACATGAAAGTAACAAGATGCAGTAGATAGCCCAGAAGCAACTATCAGTTCGGTCTGATAGCTACGCAAGCACATACGAAAGAACGTTAATAAAGCATTCGCATCAAAGACCAAAAATCATCGGTAAAACAACAGCAAGTGAACTATTCGAAGTTCAGAATACCGGCCGTACTAACCGATCCAAAGAAGACTTCCCCGTGGGAGTCTACTATGCAATTCACACCAGCAGTCACTCGGGTTGGTGGAAGGAGACGATCAGGTGAGCATTGGACGTCAGTAGATCCGTTGGATTGATTCTCTTCCCAGGGCAAACCAAACGTGGCAGCATAGACGCGATTAAACGCAGCAAAAACGGGCTCCGTTAGGGGCTGATTGATGAAAACTAGACAATGTACCACGTTGTCAACAACCAAGTTGGCGGAATCTGAAGGATAATAATGAGGCACGGAGGGAACGTCTATGAGTAACAAGCAGTTCAAACGGGATAAAGTGACTACATGTTACTTGTCAGCACCACCCTGGTATCGATGTGCGCACCCCACTTCAGGTTACCAGTTTACTTTGGTCACGGTTGTGTGAGCTGTCATTAACACCACTATCCTCACCAGCAAATAAACCGCATAACTGAGTAAGAGTGGCAAAGTTACAGATATAATTATGACATCATGTTACCCAGAGATCAACCGAGATCATTTGTAATTTCAGAACAATTTGTGAACAATCGGTAGTCTGTTTCACTAATAACGTTTGACTCCTGATACAGAAGTTTCCTCAAACAAGATAAACCGGTAACAAATGTGGTGGTATCTGAGGCAAGCTAGACGTGACCTTACACCACAATAAACTTGTGATCATGTTGGTGAAAGTCTATTTTTACCACAAATGGTTTATTTTCCGAGATAGCTTCGAAGGGTAATCTGTGACTTTGAATTTTACCTGTTCGCGTCATAACTTGCTAAAACCTAATTTTGGTGCACGTTTCTTCGCCATCTCTGATTGGCTTACTTCATTTTCAACGCATCAGTTCAGGTGGGATTCTTCAAGGCTGTTCCAAGACTGAATATACGCAGACGCTGGTCTACTATGTCGCCTTTGGTTAGAGAGCAAATACATCCTCGACCGAAGGTCAAGGTTTCCCGTGTTGTTATGGGGTTTTCGGGTACCATTACGCTCTGCACTACGTGTCGATGATTTGTATATTCGTCCGTTAACCACTTCTCGTTATCGTTGACCAGCGGGTCGTAACAGACCGACGATTCTTTTTGACCATTACTTTGCTGTTGTTTGTTTTAAGATCACTGCTGTAAAACAGTCAGTCGCACGCGTAGTGGCGGGGAGGCTGAAAAGCTGATTTTTGGCAGAGAAAGTCGAGCTGGTTTAATCACTCACTTTTGAAGACGATTAAACTCAAACGGTTGCGACATAGACTAATGATATCAACTAATAGTCTGCCATGTACATCATTCTTCATTAGTGTCGCGTTCAACTGGGGCGAAAGCTGGAATGAGTGGATGACCAGACGTAGAGATATGAAGATACTGAAGATACTGCAAAGCGGGTTTAGTTCACAAAGTGAAAGATCCGGTGATTCGTAATTGCTGGAGACATCGTGAGTCGAATGTGATGTGAAGACAGCCAATGAAGCAAGACATTGTGAGCCGCAAAGGAGCAGCTGACCTACAATTCAGTTATTTGTCCATCAGACTTCTGCACGATGTTAAGCATGGAAAATTCATTTCCATTAATGCATTCGAAAAAGTAATGAGCTCAATTAGAAGGTACTGTGGCTTCAGTTGTCGTTCAAAGCAACAATGATATGGAATAAGCTAAAAGAGAGAAATATGAAGAAATTGATGAAACAGGACTAAACAGAATAATCGGAAAGCTAACGGAAGTAGTCACATCACTGACTGCAGGATGCTGCCATCTAGGGTGGTTCAAACAAGCAACGATTTGAGTGGCCAGGATATTCCAAACTGGGCAAGTGACAGCACCCACTTTACTCAACGCAATGGTCAAGGTCTATAAACTACTTGACTCTTTGCTGCCTCGTGGCCTTACTCAACTGTTTATGGCCTTAGCAGAGTCCGGCAGGGTAAACGATTGGCTGGTATACGAAATACACGACCTAACCATCGCAGATTGTGCGGTCAAATTATTAGACCAATTGATCGAGTATCTCAAAATTTGTTAAAAACGTGCTGGTGAACAGACGCGTTGCTCACACGACTGGAAGATATAGTGATAGTCAAATACAGCAAGTCCATTGATTCATTCACAATTAGTGGGTCACGGTTCCAAAACACAAAACACACAAACACTGTTTTTTTCAGCAACAATCGGAAGTCTTTTCGAAACTATAGATGGTACAGGTTGGCAAACGCAACACATGCATACCTACGTTATCCGCAATATAACAGGCTGACGAGATAGTGTTATCCAAGTGAACAAAAATGTCAACAATCTCAAGCGGACTGTCTGTAATAACGAACGCGGGAAAGGGAATACGCCGGAGCCGGAGCAGCACTGCACTTTGAAGGTATGGAGGGCAATTCATACATACCAGCCCAGTCATTCACTATGTTTGAGATGGTCAGTATGTTTTTGGTAAAGGGGCCAGGTAAAATAATATCACCCGCATACAACACGTCGGTCAACTTAGTGTCAACAAGAATCTTAAAGCCGAGCCCACTGGATTTCATGGATGCGCCTTCTGAAGCGTTATCCATGACAAAACTGAACAGGAGGTGGGAAAGTGGACATCCTCGCTGAAAACTACCAAAAGTTATAAATACTTCAGACAATGGTCTATAAACCCTCAATCTGTTTGCAGAATAAGTATACAATTGGTTTGGCTGGTTCGTGTATTTTTTGGAACTTTCTTGTGGAGGAGACGGTTTCGGAGAAGCTCATTGTCAAGGGATTCGAGTGGACGACATAAGATCAACCAATGATTCGAGGGAGGCTACGGTCAATCACTGTAGACAACTCGATCGACCTGACAGGTCAGCACAGTGATTATTCGAGATGGCGTTCTGACGCGTATTCGGATTTTGTTTGAACGAGCATCAGAGTAAAACAAGTTGTATAAGTGGGTCACGCGTTAAAACAAACAAGCTATAGGCTGAGCCGAGCCGGCCAATAAGAAAGCTGAGGCTTCGACACCGATTGAATTGTTTCATCTTACCGATGCATCTTGTCTATAAAATAGCTCATATAAATTCAGTAAACTGAGCTTTGCTTTGTGTCGCAAGTCTTGCGTTTGTATTCATTTCCAAGGGCAGCAAGTGTTCAATAGTTATGAGGCATCAAACCGAAGGCAAACTTCATGTCGAAGGTGACCACAACCTAGGGCTGCCCGAAAGGGTGTCGATGCTTCAAGATTCATTGCAAGGTCAAGGTGTGATCAATGTACCCTCGATCGGATCGAAATTCTGCCTGTTTTTTTTGCATATATGACTCTCTCTGGGTTCAGTGGGCCGACAAAATATAAATCCAATGTTGGCAAGCTCCAATCACGAGATAGTTCGTTAGTTTCAAAAGCCATCTGAAACGGTTTTTAGATGAGAACCAATTGCGAAAAAACCGGGCTTCGGCCGTAGAACGTGGTATCAACCTAACTCCATCAACTTCAAGCTCTAACTCTTCCAACTCTCCTGTTTTTAAACCAAAGTTGTATTTTTCACAGATGTATGATAATCAGCCACCTTTATCTGTAGCTGATATATCTTTGACTGTAATAGTGTTGGCTCAGAGGTGGCAATACGGTGGCATTTCTTTATGATGAACTGAAGTGAAAAAGGTAACACTGGTTACGTAAAAACGTTTAATTTTCCAGCTTACATATCACAAGGTGTCCGCTGGTATGTAACACAAGACCACATTTGGACTAGATATCGTCAGACTGTCCCGAACGTAAACAGGAGAAGTCGCGGGAGCACTGTCAGACCAAGTGATCTTGTGACCGGTACTTGGACATCGTTATCATTTAACTACCATAAGCTCAATATTAGTAAGCGAAGATAAATTACATAATTAGAGAGAACAGATGAGCACGAAGCACAAAATCAATGAACTAGGGTTTCGTGGGAATCGACTTACATAGTATGTTCTGGAGCTGACGGATCGCTTTGTGAGTGGCCTCAACAATCTCCCCAGTGATGTCTCCTGCAAAATGGCTAACTCCGACACACGATTTTGTGATCCACAAACAACCATTGGCCATCGATCGCACACCAACAGCGGCGTGTGGAGACCAATTGATATCTTTCGAGCATAAACACTTATTCGAATGTGTTCTGCAGGGAGGACGTGCAATTTGCAGATCGCTAGAAAACTCCTCCAGTACTCTACGTTCTAGATCTTGTAGGCGTTCGAGCGGGGTGAGTAACGGGCACACACCGAATTGTGTTGAACGAGCTTTCACAAAGGAAAGCAAATCTGAAGCGGTCTTACAGACTTCCACAAGTGGTTTGTCCTGAAAACAATTACACAGAAGATGGGTAAAGGGTGGGCGCGGTAAACAGTAATTCTAAGCCTGTCAAACACCATTCGTCGGTAAACTACTAAGACCGTACAATACATCTGAACAAACCTTAAAAATGAAGTTCATCGTAAGAAAACGTTAGTTCACAGTTTAGATCAGTACTTACACGAATGTCTCTTGTGGTAAGGAGTAGTGTCAATAATCCCAAACCCAACCGGACACATTCAAAGTGGCCAAAAACAAAAATCTGTTGGTCTGTGTAGGGATTGACGAATTGGGGTTCTACCACGCTTCTTCGTACCAAAATTATGTTTCAATCGCACGGGCTTGGTCTAGTTTACTGAACACCAATTACTTTATATTTCCAGGCTAATCTTACACATATGTTGTTGGTGTGAAGTGATAAACTACGGTATAAGATATCGTCACAACTTCATCATCATAGATGGTGCATGCACCATTTAGTAGCCTGGCCAAACGAAACCTAGTTAGTTAGTACTGCGGCAGTAGCCCACTTTCGTCTGTTTTTCCATTACAGGATGGTTTTGAAACCGATTCCTTTGGAACTCGTCGTTCCACTCGCCACTCCTGGCAATCTCACTAGCAGAGTCGATATCATCTGCGGCCGGTTTAGGAATACTGGAGTGTACTCATGTGATCCAATGATGACAGACCCTTACGAACACCTCACCGGAACATCCTCGTACAACAGAGCGTCTCCAAATTGGCACAAGCCATAATCGCGAACTATACAAAATCAGGCTTTCATACACAAGACAACTATAACGCAGATCGTAGAAAACCGTTTTCGAGGTAACGCAATGCTCCGGAACTTAAAAGAGGAGGGTATCACTTACAAGGTTTCCACTGTTTCCATCAAAAAGAGTAACGACTAACAAAAAATGTGTCCGAGGACCATTATTCTTTCTCTGAGTCATCGTTATGCAAACAGACTATGACAATTCATCAGCTTGTACACAACTTGTTGAGAGTTGCCCTGTCTTCTTCAGGCCCATTCCGTACATGCCTATTAACAATTTCCTACTGATTGAGAAAAAAACGAGCAAGTTACTCAAGCACGTATTCAATTGTAGATCTCAAAGTGGAAGCTGTTAAGTCAAAAGTGGCGGATTACGGATAACAGCGAGGGAAAGTAGACCAACGGGAGAGAAAGGATAGGCGAAGATCGGCAATAAACAGTAGAGGTCAAACGTCCCAAATGACATAAAGGTGCACACGTCGTCCAGATGTAAACCTTACTGCATTATGAGCACGAGATTCAGTTTAAAAATGCGAGCTTTAAGTACGTACGAAGTGACCAAAAGAAATTACGCCATACCAAACGATTCTCGTTAGAATAAGAAAAATCATTCTGGCGAAAACTGCTTGTTATTACCGTCGACATATTTGTAAATGTACAGCGCTCTAAAGAGGGTGAACGGGCTCCCAGAGATAACGCCGTCTGTGTGATGTGCGGACATCGTTGACCTCAGCAAACCACAAACATCACCGTGATGAATCATCATAGATAGCAATACATCAGTGGTTCTCACTGACGCTTAAATGCCATACAACCATGAAGAAAAGAACAAACCCTAGCCAAGCGGTAAATGGAAGGGGACTCAACTACTTAAACCAAATTTGTCCATAATGAAACACTCAACAGCAAGGTGCCTATATCCTGTAAGCAAACAAAAGAGTTATCAGTAAAAGTAAGAAATTATCAACAAGACAGCCACCATGCGGCTTTCATTTCCTCGTGTCAGAAAGTATACTTATTTCACAGACAACTCGATTAAACAACGACAACATTCCGAAATATTCAACAGAATACAAATTTATCTGTGCTGTCTGGAAACAATCATATAACAACATCTTGTCATCAGTATCAGCAAGATCACTCAGTCTTCTACCAGGTAGGAGATCTAAACAAAAATGGTGAAATTGAACAGCCTTGACGTATGCCGTTCTTGGTGTTGAAACTGTTAGATGGTTCACTTTAAGTCTCAATCGGGGTTGAAATACGGGAATAAAGCGCTGACAACATGTGTACCCCCGTGTTTAAGTGATTGTAAAGAGGCGGATCGATAAAAGAAATCGGACGCACACTTAAAGTGGGGGAAAGCAGCAATTGCCGGCTAGCGGTACGTATGACGTTGCCTTTTCAGGAATAGTTTTATTGTGTCGAATTATGCCTCAAGTGACTGCCGTGACTTCGTTATAAAGGACACCTTTCATTCGGATCCGGTTGCTCATAGGTCCACACGTGGCTCTGGTATAATTATTCTGACCGGAAATACAAACGACCAGGTCGGCCGCCTTGGTATAGCTGGAGCTCGTTTAGATGGCAAGTTTGGACCGGCGTCACAACTGCACGCCCAGCACAGGCTATTTTTAGCCAACACTAGTTTTGGATATTGTACATCCCATTGTACTTGGAGTCCTTGGTCTGTAAACTAAACCTGGTTTCAGACTGACCACACGGTTGTTAGTCAAAGGTGGCATGACTACATTCAGAACTGTCGTTTTTATTGAGGTGTATACTTAGAGTCACACCATGCGTTGGTACTTTATTGTTTAGTCGTTAATTCTGTTGGACAATGGACTCACCGATGACAACAGCTGGCTGTCGGGAAACTGATCACGCCGGCGGCAAAGCATAACTATAAAACGAATTCATAATTTCGGATAGTTGTGAACAGTGATGGTGTTGTTCGTAGCTCGGGTTGATGGTTTTGGTATTGGTATGTTTGCCGAGCTTGACATTTAGGTTGCAAACGTTTCAATCTCCACGCTCAGAAAACTATACGCTAAAACGATTACGCACCGATGATGTCACCTCGCTTGGTGATGAAACGTTTGCAACCTAAATGCTAAGCTCGGCGAACGTACCAATACCAGAATTCATAATTCGAGCCTAGCGTTTCTAAACCCGAAAATCCTACCTGCTGCTGAACTCACAGATCATTCATGAAACGCGTATCTCGACATGTCGCATGGTAGTTTGTGGGTTAAACAAACGTTGGATTGTGGAGAAGTTCCCAAAATTGTTGGATATCAGACAGAATATTCTTCACAGCATTTACGAGTTTAGAAGGAATATTCATAGACAGCTGAAGAGTAGTTTGATTACTAATCGTGTGGGTTGGTTATCTCAAATGGAAGCCGCTTTTGCTTCCTGGGAACACTAGCAGATTCTTCAAGTTTATCTGGCGATCTTCCGTCAGTGAAACTATCGGTGAGGCGGACAGCATACGTAGCCAAATAAGTCCAGAAGGTTGGATCGCAATGCGGGACGTTTTGAGGGTTAATCTGATTAACCTTCTGCTTCTACTGAGCTATCGCCACAACTTTCCAATGTAGCACCCTGGTCGATAGATTTAGAACCTCTTAGCAAAACGAAGGTCCACAATTGCAATTCAGCTCTCAAACGAAATAGGGATGCTGACTCAGGTGACGTCGTGATAGTATTTTTCAGAGTAGGTGAGGAGACGTCAGTAGGGAGTCTCCACTCAATTGATTCTACATATGTAAGCGATGGGAACATCATGCCGCGCTGAGGTTATTAGACAATAACTCTCATGTTAAAAAAAGGGTCAGGGGTTTCTATGAAAATCATAGGGAATTAACTTGACCTCAGTCATAACTAAGGTTCAGATGTGCAATATACTTTGTCGACTCACTGCAGCTCGCGAGGAAGACATCGAGGAAGTACTAGTTGGGTTTCGCTTTGGACAAAGATAAAGTGACAAAACTGTGAACAAATTCTGAAGAAAGCGGACGAATCATTCGTGCGTCGGGCACATTTAACGGGTGAATCCCATTCGAAAGGCGGAAGAACCTATTTGACCAATGGCCCACGTAAAAGGAGGAGGACATCACAACAACCCCGTTGGTCTCGGGTCTCCTGGATAGATAGATCCACGAAATCAAGGAAGTCTTCTCTACTTAGTTTCCGAACCGCCAGAAAGCTTATATCACAACAGTAGACAGTATGCATTGAGTACCCTGAGCGGAGGGACTCCGGATGAAGGCAAAGTAGTGATCAACGGTTTTCAATGGATCGTGAATACCACAATTCGAACTACCGCCTTACAGATCAGGACCAAAGACATCGGGTAGGGTGGTCAAGTCAGCCCCAGACATCCAGGAAGTACGTCGCCTACAGAAGGATACTAACACAATACTATAACTCCCATCTACGTCGACCGATGCACAGCGCACATACACTCTGCGCTAGTCTGGAGGCCCTGTGAATAAAGCCATTGATCAAGTTGGTGTCGTAAATGCTCCAAGCATATACCCGATAAAAGTGCAGCTTCATTAGATCCTCCTCAACAGCCGTCGTTGTTCTGCCAGACTTGAAGGCACAGTTGGGACTTTGAGAGACATCTATCGCAAACGCTGTTTGTTAATGCGCCAACTGTTTCCATGAACTGAAATCCAGACGCGATCAAAGAGCGAGTTTACCCCAAGCATTTCAACGTTTTGCATTGTGAGTGGTGCGCGGACATTGTAGTACCAGATTAAGAATCGAACGTTCACGTATACAAGTAATGTGCGGTCGGCTGCGACTTAGGTAGTTAGCACTCCTACGTTTTGTCAAAGAGATAGCATTGAATATTTGTTGCGGCTTTGCGCTGATAACAGTCTGTTTTTCTGACAAGTATAAAACGTTGGCGCCGTAAACGTCAACCAGTCCAACCTGGTGACCTCCTTCACGGAGTCGACTGTGGGCACCCAATGACCACACAGCTGTCAGTTGGCGCTGATCTGGTTGTTTCCAACACTGTAAGCCAATCTGGAGTATCTGTCTGGATTGTGATCGTGCACCGGATGGTGCGTCACATTCACTCAGTGGGATGTCACTTCGTCGTCAACCAAAGATTGATGTATCCAAACTAGCTTGCTTTGTGTCTTCGGTCTCCTCCACCGGACAACACCGAGTTACACTGAGCACACATCCACCGTGCAGTGCATGGGTGTGGTATCGTTATCCGTTCTAATACGACCAACAATCATTTGAACCTCCTGACACTAGGCGGAATATTCCACTAATCAAGGCCGCTAGTATGGGAATCAGAAGGGATGTAGAGGAAAAGGCCTGGTAAAAACAAGATGCTGTCAAGCTGGAACAGGCCTCTGCTATTAAGACCTCCCGAAAGGATTTCGCTTATTCCACCAGGAAATCAGGTACGAACGACATAACTTCTAAATCAAGTAGCTGGACTACTCATAACCTGCAACGCAGCTCAAGACTTTGAGCTGAGCACTTTCAACAACAATGTAGCTTACCATCAGTGCCGTTAATTAGGTTTTCCGGAATCCAATTTTTACCATCGGACATGCAAAGACAGAAACAATACGATACCGGACGCATTGCCACAAGCCAGTATTGCTCAATCAACAGAAGGATTTGCACGTACGCGAAATATATAGGAAGCTTTTGATGACAAAAGCCAAAACCAGGGGTTCGACGTCGGAGTTGAAGTGGTTGCACATTCGTAGAACGACGGACTCTTTAGTGATGCAGAGGCACAGAACGGTCTAAGAACACGACGATTGTCGTGTATTCCAGACGGCTAGAATAAACATATAATTCGAACTGCACGAGTTGATGTCCACAAGGGACGACAGCACACGTTCAATTTACTACGACGGGAGGTATTTTGGTTGACAATATTGAAGGATGTAACCGATATCACTCAGGCGGGCTCCAAGTGCCAACAGAATCGGGAACTGACGATGGAAATACCACTGTAGCACAGCAAGCAGCGCATACATGAGGTATGGACATTTTTGGAGCACCTCCGACCGATTAGAGAGGAAATTCCAATATCGCGATAATGAGTAACCACTTCACGCGATGGGCGGGAGCCATTTTCATGGCAGATCAAACGAGCAGAATAGGTGCATACGTCTCCATGATCAACGTCATGGTTCCACAGAGTCACAAAAGAGGAGGGTTCGCGTGTTATGAAGGTCGACAATCTCAGGAACTACTGAAGAAATGAAGAATACGGTGCATACAAACACCCGAGTATCATGCGGTTTAATCGCACAATGAAGAAATGGCTGGATAGCAAAAGCAATAACTGGGAAGAAAGATCACTAGAGGTGTTACGCGGATACGGCATGCGGAAGTATGCGATAACACAAATGTCACCATTTCAGCATACATTCAAGAAAGCTCAAGTTTTTGTTAGATTACTGAAGAATGATCCGGGATTTGGTTAACTTCAAGTTAAAACTCGAGTCTAGTGTGCTGTTTGAAAGCGGCCGACTGATAAGTCTATGGGAATGTGACAGGAACGATCAACTGTGAGTGATGTTCAACTTGAAATTAACCAAATCCCTGACTACACATCAGTAATCTAAAATACCGCCTAGCAGGTTTGATGAGATCGGAGATTTTGTCCTGTCTAGGAAGTCCTAATCACGGGGTTATCGATTGGAGTTAACAGACAGTAACTGTGTCTCCATTTCGACACGATCGGGCAACCTGATCATTACTCACAAGCGAAAGTGGTTGAGCGTTCACATATGTTAATTCGGTCGTGCCTAAAGTGAGGTCAATGGCGCAGTGGTAAACACGGTTGCCTGCTCATGAACAGCGTGTCCGTGGTTCAAGTCCCAGCTGCAGTGGTGATGATATGCACTACTGACGAGCTCTAATGAGAGCGAAACTCGAGTCTAGTGCTTCTGCTTTTCGAAAAGGGCCGACTGGAAAGTCTATGTGAATGCGACAGTTGCGATCAACTGTAGGTGATGTTCAATTTGAAATTAACCAAATCCCCGACTACACATCAGTAATCTAAAATATCGCCTAGCAGGTTTGATGAGATCGGAGATTTTGCCCTGTCTATAAAGTCCTAATCTCGGGGTTATCGACTGAAGTTAACAGGTGAGTTACTGTTTCTCCTTTCGAAGCGATCGAGCAACCTTATCATTACCCATAAGGGAAAGTGATCGAGCTATCAAACATGATAATTCGGTCATGCTTAATATAAGATCAATGGCATAGTGGTCAACACGGTTGCCTCATGAAAGCGTGGCCGGAGTTCTAGTTCGAGCCGTGGCAAGGATATGCACCTCTGACGAGCTCTAATAAGAGCGAAACTCGAGTATAATGCTTTTTTTCGAAAGGGGCCGACTGGGAAGTCAATAGGAATGCGAATGCTTCGATCAACTGTGTGTGATATTCAGCTTGAAATTCTGTTGGATGTTTGTGTCCGCAGACAGGAACGGGCAATTATTATTTCAAGAACGACACCACCTGGAACACCGGGTGAATGAACGGACGATAGAAACACGGAGTTCAAATGAACAAAGACACAATGTGAGACAAAACACATAAAAATGGAGCCTGTGCAAGATCGAGAACCAGATAAGGATAAGAGAATACGGCCGACGATGCATCAAGACCGCGTTCAGAAATCTAAAAGATGGTGGAACAGCCCCTTTATTATCAGGATCCACGTGGTCGATGGAGCAATGGAGAACATCTGGCACCCCCGGCATAACCGGATCAAATTCCTTACATGGATTAATGTGTGATGGGTGACAAGGTCGGAGATGCGATTATTTCAATATTCGGTGTGAGATACGGTAAAACTCACAGCAGATGGATTACAGGACAGCATGATACATCGACCGAGTCCTCACTAAGCGAAATCGGTCCAACGGACAAGAAATGACAAGCGAAAGTCGACTATAGAAAACACCTGAGAAACGGACAGAACCAGACAAAACTGAACAGGACGCTTAAACGAAAACCTTCTTGCATTGTACACAGGAATGCTGGTTGAGAAATGCGAGCTAAGGAGTGCGCGAAATGGCCAACAGAAATCGTGCTGTTGTGAATGACTCGGTTATTGGTCTGTTAACGTTTATTTGCCCACAAAAGCGGAAGCTTCATCCGAGATCAAGTTCGAAGACCAAAAAGCGATCTGTTCAGACAGACCTCCTAGGGTTCCGTCAGAGATGAAAGTTTAGTTATGATCAAGAAGCTGACGGTTTACTCTGGGAACTGTCAGTCAGTCGTCTCACACGACCGGCGTTCGGCTAACGTCATGTTGATCTTCAAAATGGCTGACACAATTCCTGTGCACTCTATTGAAGAATTTGGTTAATTCTCATCGCATCAAAGCTGTTTATACCTAGTGTGTTTCATGGACTGGGTCTTGCGCGTAAGTAACACACCCGTAAGAATTATGATGGGATTAGGTGAACAAAAGCTGACAGTGAAGCTTGCTCTACAAGAGCAATTCCGCTTTCCTGAATCCGGCTCGAGGAACGATCACTACACCTAGTCGAGGGTGCTGTCTGACATGGTGAGGAATTGAAGTCAATGGTATGCGTGCTGCGAATCCCTTTATCTTCAATGCCCTGCTATCTCTCTCTTTATCATATAGTAACTCTAAACTCTCTCCTATATGTTATGGCACATTGGCCGGTCCATGTATCACATATATCACAATACTACACGACTTGAATTGAAAGTTCCTGAGGCAACGGCTCAAACTCCAGTTGATAATATACATGAACTGGACGACACCATCACTAACCACGACGTCATTATTCATCCAGTCAAAAAGCGATAACCACAATAGATTGCTAACGTTATCTAAAAGCGTCCACGAGAAGAAAAATAAGACTAAGATCTCAAAGTGCGCAGTCTGAGCTGTAAAACTAGGTTATTTAAAAGACTCCGTCGCCAGAACAAGGTGCCATCTAAATCCGAAGACGGACGAACAAGGACTTACAAACCAGTCATACCGACATTCAACAAGCGTATGAAAACTAGTCTTGGCTGGCAGCAATATGGCTTACTGCCATACTTGTTACGATTACTGAGCTCTATTTTCAGTTACGGAATAGCATAACCATTGGACAAAAATGCGCCAGCAAAATGTCTCAGATATTAATGCGAAAGTCCCTCAGATAATTTACTTATTCCAAAGCATAGGCATTCCTAACTACGGCTGTTTGATGAACAATACTGAGGCACCCCTAGAGTAAAGACAAAATGCCCATTATAGGGAATTCACGCAGGCATTCTCTGAAGAAAAAGGAACATTCGTGGAGAGAAAGAAGCGGCATCTATTTGGGAACAATGAAACGACCAAATAAATTGCTAGTGATTGCGCAAGTTGATGTTATGAAATAAACATCAAGCTCATCGTCACTTGTATAGCCTTAGAAATCGAAAACAGTTCGAATCTAATACCGTCGTGTGATTTGATAGCAAAACATTTATGGCTACCGAAACAGATGTCGAGGAGTGGACGAGGAACAAACGCAAACTATAAAAGCACAGTCAGTCAGTTTTGTAAATGTGTTTGGAGCGACAGAAGAATTCGGGCAACGCAAAATGAAAAGAGACGACAAAAAGCTAGAAAGAAATTGAAGAATTGAGAAGTTCAATGTAAACGTCATCGGCTATAGCAATACACTACTGGTTGACACCAAAGAGTAACTGCCATAAAACTAGGATAATAAGAATAAACACCAGGTTTAAAATGAGGAGAGGTTGGGAATTATTTCCCGGAACGTCGTGACTAAGCCCAAACAAGCAACCGTGTTGCAAGCGACAGTACGACAGAATCATTAGATAACTTCCTTGTCGCTTTCAATGTCCCGCTTCGTTAATTGTCCTTACTTCACAGACACTTATCAAACGTCACACTGTTTAATAAAAATACAATTTTCATGCTCATCGGTGGCATTGGTGAATTCCAACGTAAATCCTGCTTCGGCAATCACCATATTGAAGCATATAATGGATTCCATAAGACAGTCGGTTGAGTGGGTAACCGAGTTCAAATATGCAAGTTCTGAGCTCTCAGTGTGGCTCGACAGATCAGTTGGTAAAGCCCGTGCCGAGTCCTGGCATTGCGTTTCTGTCGCTGATTCGAATCCACGTTCGAAGTCTACATTTTACCCAACTGGGCCTCTTCCAAATTAACAGATCTGTCACACAACTCATCAACAATACAACTTAGTCAAGAAAAGAAAACGTATGCATCAGTGAACCTGATTACCCTCATGTTTCCAGCTACAGGTCAAGCAGGTCATGAAGACCGCAGCCTGGGAAAAGGACGCGAACTGCAATTCCTAACCTACCAGTTGATTTCATTTAACAGTTCATTGACTGACAATCATATATTCTACATCAGCAGGCTGGGAGTTCGGAAGCGTGCATAACGTGGTAAATGATGAGTTCGCATTTTCAATGCACAGTGTAACCACTTCAATCTACGCATTACCAGAGCTTGGGTGAATGAACTTTATGGATTTTCACGATCAGATACTAGTCTACCAACCACCTGACTACGTACTCGCTGATCCAATTTGACGCGTGCAACTGAACTCAATTGTTATACCACAACACGCTTTGTGTTACTAGCCCTTGGTGACAGAATTTCGCAGACAAGGGGTAAGTGCCCTAAATGGAGCCTTAAAAGTACAATTCTGAAGTTTGATTGGAATACATTTATCGCCCCAGAGAAGTTACAAGTTGCATCTCAGAAATACGGACGCAAATTTCACCACCTACACTCCTGTCACGTGACACAGAGTTACCTAATTGTGCAAATCAGTCAACACTTTATTTTTTAGTTTACGTCCAACGTTACAGTCATAGTTTTGCACTTTTAATGTTACGATAACCGAAAGCAACGAGAGATTACTACAGAATCTGCACTCTGAAGGAACGATCAAACAAGAGAACTTTGTCGTGAACATGATCCAGGCCGATCACTTCTCTACCACAAAGGTTGTCAACGTTAAGATGCTGTAAGTGAAAAGATAGGGGATACAGATCAGCGAGATTCTCCGACTAATTTGAGCATTCCAACTGGATTAAGTCATAAACATGCTGATTGCAGATCACACGGTTGCAGGTTTGACAAACAGTACTCAGGACTGTTGCTGTCCAGGCGGGGACAGTTTAACGCGTGACCTGGAGAGAGGCATAACAGAAAAGGCCTTGTCTTGTAAAGATTGTTTTTTTTACTAATGATCTATGAACTACTTGTAGTGAGCCGGTGAAGAACAGCTGACCCATTGAAAAGCACGAATGAAAGCTCAGCGGGATTTTAAAAGCTATACTTAGAATAAATATTTGACGCGAAAATTATGCTCCAGAACATCTTGACTGTGCAGAAACGTCTTAATTTCCTGTAAGGAAGCCTTCTCCTCAAAAAAATTGGGTTCCCCGACAATGCCATGCAGAACGTTATATCTCATTCGTTTCGATCTCGTTTATTTTCGACTCCTCATCCAGCCCCGGATCAATAGGATCACATCGATTCAACCTACCGGTTTGTCTCGTACACCCACTCCTAGTACTATCCCGGATGAAAATTATTTGGCTACCGGCAGACACGAATACTATCGGATCATATGAGAGATCCACAACTCTAACAACTGATTGTCATTAATTCACGAAATCGTGCATTAAACGATCCGCTGATGAAAACAGGATACATTAGCCAATTTATCTCAAACCTCGACATTTTCTAGGTCACACGGGAAAATTACCGTTTTAAATTAGGTGAACCGTAAGAGGCACCATATAGTATTTGTCATGTAGCACAACAGATCATACATGGGCCGAACTGCTCAAACCTGGACAGTATAGCATCCGAAGTAGGCGGCGTTTACACCAACAGTACACAGTTTGGTAGTCAACATAATCACCACAAGAGTAGTTAGAAACCGAGTTGACAGGCGCATGTCAAGGCATCAGAATGACCTCACTGATCAGACTGGGATGAAATAAAGTTTGGTGTACAACACACAAACCAACCTCAAGTTCGAGATCAGTCAATTGCACATAAGCCACTGGGTCGAACGCATCGTCCGACTGAAGAACCGTTCGAGGTGGTGACCGGATACGTATGCGCCGACGGAAAAGCGGACAGTCCAACGTGAACGATTCGTATTCTCCACCCTCGCCACATACGTTTAGCGCCCCGGGTTGCCTGGATAGCTCTTCCAATTGCAAGAGAATGACCGACAGATGGGCGCCCAAATGTTGAGTGGGTCGTAGACCAAACGAAGCGATCTGTAGATTACCAGATATAGAATACGGCACAAACAGGTAAGATTTCAATGTAACTAGTGATTAACCACGTAAAATGAACACGGAAAATAAGTCACATTAATAGACGGGGATTTTGACTGTCGTGTGAACGTATTTTCAACTCTTTACCATTTTCATTTGCGTAGGCATAGTCGCAATCTTGGTAGGGATGGATAGATAATACCCACTTGTTCATGTGATTCAACTGGATCTTTGACTTCGCAAAATTTACTTCGATTTCCCCATGATGCGATCGTTTGCTTCCGAGGTTCCGTTTATGAAAAGCGAGGTCATCACCTTGTCTCTTGTGTAGTTAGAAACAACAGCTGGTCGTGTCCTGGCACACTCGTTCATGAATATTTTGACGTGAATAACTTATAAAGAAGTTCTTGTTCCCTTTTTGTAATTCAGGCGTACAGTGGTGAATGGCCACTCGACAAAAAAAGGTTCGCACACAACTTTTGTGTATGACCGGGGGGTTACTGCTGAGCGACAGCGTAATGTCGGTGGCTGTTACTTTACGATATACGATCGTCTATATGGTTCCATCAGACTGTCTCATATATATATATATATATATATATACCGTACATTTCAATGAGAACACTGTGACCAGTACACTTGACGTCATAAATCGTCGAAACGCTAGCAAACCAGACAAATGTTGTTTGTGCGATGGTTTATCTATCACGTAGGCTAAGCTCTTCAATGTTGTTAGCAATCTCATGGCGCACACTTGATGATCTGAACTAAGCAGACAAATCCGGTGCCAGTGGTCCACCGTAGGCAGAATGCGTTAGGGTGATGTGGCCCATACAGAAGACAAATCCAAATTGGCAACCACTGGCAAGTATCAATGATGTACAAACAACGTTTGCAAACCCAATATGTGAACAAGATATTCCAACAAAGACCCTCGCACAGTTTCGGGGTTTCAGTACGATGTTTTCATTTCAACCATCTGCCGCGTTTCACCAGGTCCACACTCTCAATTTAGACCACTCCGAAGGGCTAGAATCATACCATCAGCCCATAAAGACGAGTGCAGACGGATTACGTTCATCTCAAAATATGTAAATGCCAATTCGTCAGTGCATTTAATAGTGTTAGTTCTTACCAAGACATACTACAAACTCTGACTGAAAATGAATAGGGTAGTACAAAGTGAACAGCAAGCGTGGATTCGAAGTAAAGTACTGTGTAAAATGTAGTGTGCTCTTGCAGGCTTGCGGTACATTTCTGCACACACAATGACTAAATAACCAATCGCATAAAGTGAACACTGATTTGCTGTCACTATGGGCGTCTCCGCAAGGCTCGTTCACGAGATCCCTGACGGATATCGGTTGCATTCAACACTCATTGCTGATTCCTTATTGCACATGACCATCATTCGTTCCCCTAACATAATACGGATCCATCAAAATCGGTACGAAAACCACAGCAACAATAGGTTGCCTCATCAACTCAATGAAACAAGGGCAACATCACCAGTGTATTACCAGGAAAGCGTAGGCGAGGGCAGTCTAGTTGACACACAATGGATAAGTGTGGGTTGAGAGTTGCACAATATTCTGTCCATATTTTGACCATGCATACACGTATGTATGTATGTAGTCAGCACCGGTCGGTTGGAAACAAGAGTCTCGCTCACACGGTTCCTGGTCTTATTCCTTCGGGTTTAAACTGGATACGGGGTGTGTGGGTGGAACCATACGCGGCGCAGCACAAGTCACCTGTGGTGGTGGTCAAGCGCAGGCATCCTTTGGATTCGGTCACTGGGACAGGCTAATCAGAAACGGATGCCGCAAACCGTGTGTTACCCACTCCGTGGTCGGACATGGTTCCGAAGATTGAGGTACTGTGTCGAGCGAACACGAACGGAATGGAAATCATGCTGATGCTCAGTCGGCTTCGTTGGTTAGATCACGTCCGTCGGTTAAGCGATGACAGTATTTCAAAGCAGCTGCTGTACAGATAACTGAAATTAAGTAAGCGAAATGCTGGTGGTCAAAAAGTAAGATACCAGGATGTTATGAAGATACATTTTTCACGTTGTAACATTGATTGTAGATGTTTAGAAGACAACGTTGAACCGGACGACCTGGAGGAATACGATTCGGAGGAGCGTATAATAGTAGAGTGGACATCAATAGCGCGTCCGAAAACGGAAGCGCATAGTATACAAAAGAACCATCGGTGGTATAGGTCGTGGTGACAGACTATATGGCGTTGTAATGGGTGTGGTCGCGAATGCGCTGGCCGTTTGGGGTCAGTACGTCATCAACATACTCATAGTACACTATCCTGTGTCAGGGTTAGGTGGATTATATCAGTTATATCTATTTTTTGTTCACACATACCAACGACTGCTGTCATCTGGAATTCATCTGCCCCCATTTTCAGAAACCTACGTGTCTGTAGCCTTCTACCTTCACTTTTCTTTAGTTTTGTTGGTGTACTGTACGGTGAATATTTTGTTTTTCTTCTAGTCCAAACTTGATTTTTGTTCTTCCCCGATATCCTTTCTAGGGTGCACTAGCATGTACTGGTTTATTGAGCCAATGGTTGCAGTACATTTTCAATATTTTTCTCCGCAGTTCATATCCTACCACTGAAGCCTCTTTCTGATTATTTTCTGAAGGATAGGGGTTTCAGTTTCGTGATAGCCAATCAACTGGCTAACTAGTATTGATCGGCTGGACACAAAGACTTCACGTAGACGCCTCCTGGTCTTATTCCTCTGGGTCTACACTGGATACGTGGTGCGTGAGTGGAACCACAAGTGGTTCAGCGTAAGCCACTTATGATGAGTATTATGCGCAGGCATCCTTTGACTTTAGTCATTGTGACAAGCCAATCCGAAACGGATGCCGCCAACCATGTATGTATTTATATATGTACTGTGCAAACACCACACAACGATCAAATACTTTCACACCGCGGTAACCAAATATATGTACATGTAGTTAGTACTAAAATACAGGTAACCAATCGGCGTTACACCATTGGGTATTTACTGATGTGTGGATGATACAGTCAAGCTGTTCGGAGTCAAGCAACGGATATCCAAAATCAGAAACCCAGAAGTAACAGAATAACATTCTGGCCACTGTATTACTTGTGTTTAGAATTAATCTAAGAAAGTCAACGTGAGAAAGATTATATTCAAGGGAATTCCGTCTAGTTAATTAACATTTTGGACAGAGCAACATATTTTTCAACAGTAGTTCGATGTTTATTCTCTGGCTGTAAATCCTTTAACTCATGTTTTAATTGCGTCCACTGAGTAACTAATTTCACGAGCTTCGGTTCCGAAGCGAAATCCAGTATTATTTACGTACTACCAAATGTAAGAGATCACAACGGATACTACTGACATGTTTTAGCGATCATTTGATGAATGTTGGCCTTAGGTAACAAAGAAAACGAGGCCACTGCTGAATAAGTCTCACGCACAGTTCCTTAGTTGAGTACAGAAGTTAGCCTACCAAAAAGATTTGAAAAGAGTGCTCACGAAGGAAGTAATATGTTTGGCGATCAGCTCTGACATCAATGCGTAAGCCTCGTGGTTTGGATCTGACAAAACTGTCACACTGTTTCCTCCTGGGAGCAGTGAAGCCCGTTTCAAACCTCGAGGATTGTTCTCCTCATGATTCTCGTTTTTCCAACGGAGGTATTTCTTTAGTATCGCTTTCCGAGGGAAGTACTACATGCACATGCACAGATATGGATTAAATGCGCCTTCTGAGCGTACTAGTAACAGCGTGTTACCTGAAGCCGCGCAGGATATCCTATATTGTGGGGGATTAACTAACACGGTGAGGACGGAGAATCGAATACAAAAGTTACAGTGGAATCAGATTCAGATCAACCGCAACGAACAACACCTATCAGGCTGGGTACTACTCAGCAACAAGAAATGGAGAAGACGGATTTCAAAAAGTCTGATGAAGAGGCAGAATAGGCGCAGAAAGGTTATCTCAGCAAGTGAAGACTACAACCGCCAAACGAAGCAAGAGAAGCGGACACAGAAAATGTGCAACGATAAGAGAAATAAGTTCGTATAGCTTGAACATCACCCAAAACTGATCGAAGCTGTCACATTCCCATAGTCAGTGGTGCATATCCTTGCCACGGCTCGAAATAGAACTCCGGTCATGCTTTCATGAGGCAACCGTGTTGAACACTGTGTCACTGATCTCACATTAGGCACGACCGAATTATCATATTTAAAAGCCCGACTACTTTCTCTTATGGGCAGTGATTAGGTTGCCCGATCGCCTCGAGAGGAGAAACAGTAAATGTTCTGTGAACTCCAGTAGCTGACCTCTCAAAGTTGAAATCACAAAAGCCGTTAACTTGTTGAGCGGCATTTTGATTATTGATGAGTAGTAGGGGATTTTGGTTTTCATACAGATTGATTATCACTGACAGTTGGTCGCAGTTGTGAGGTCAATTAAGCAGTGGTCAACACGGTTGCCTCATGAAAGCGTGGCCGGAGTTCTATTCCCGGCAGTGGCAACGATATGCACTACTGACAAGCTCTAATGAGAACGAAACTCCAGTCTAGTGCTTCTGCTTTTCGAAAGGGGCCGACTGGAAAGTCTATGGGAATGCGATCAACTGTGAATGATGTTCGATTTATGTGAAAACCAAAAACCACTACTACTCATCAAAAATAAATTCAGATGATATGTTTGGACCGATTCCCAAAGGCAGGCAGGTGAGACAAGATGAGCATATTCGCTGTGTTTAAGATAACTGTCTAACAGACACCACGAACAGGAACTGCATGAAAGAAGTTTGCATGTATTTCTATTGTTAGCACAAAGATATAGTCTAGTGCCATACTCCTGTTAATCAGTGAGGCTATGTTAACCAATCAACAACAGCGAGCGTTGTTTGCAAAAAGACTTGTGCAGTCAGTTACCTCTGACTGTTGCCTTTCCGACCATCCCATCTACACCCGTTCGATGGTAATTGCTACACGGCATAATGCACATATCCGAATTATCAAACGTGAAAACGCCTTCCTGCGGTACGGTCACATGGATGCCAGTGATATAGTTCAACTAAGTTCACAAATTCTCCGATCGCATTCCTTTGGGTTTACACCAAGGGACGGGTGTGAGTGGAGTCACAAGCAGTACAGCGTAGGTTACCTGTGATGGCATATGTACGCCGGCGTTCGTCGGCTTCAGTCACAACAGGAGAGCAATCAGAACTTGAACGTTGAGAACTGGTTTAGTGGTTCACATGTTTCGGGTGCTTTTTTTGTAAACAACTGACAAAGTAACACAAGGTGAGAAAACATAACACGTGTGGTATGGCTTTTTTAATGAAGATACAAGATACACACATGTTTCGGACTGCAACCAAAAGACATTAACATCGACAGTAATACGTCCATATATAATGCTGCGGAATGATTACCAAGTACAACAACTTACTTTTACGATCACCGCATCCACTGATGCAGCAATCATTTCCCGGATCAAGATGTCTGTCGGCCGACGCCATAAGAAAGCCAGTGACTGTAAGGACAGTCTGGAAGCCACATGTTCCACACGAATCCGTTGATAATCGGACAGGATGGCCCCACTTGATACATAACGGATGGTTGGACGTTCAGCTATCACTTGTGACAGGGCAATAAATAGATCTTCTACCTCGTCGTGCAAACCAATCGAAGTAGAATAGTGCAATGCTTGACATGTGGGTTTGCCGGTGATTGGAAATTGATAAAGAGGTACTTCCAGAGCTTGGGCAATGAATGGAATTCCTTCACTGGCCACACTTTGATACATATAGCTATCCAGCTCTACAGCGCTGAGCATAAGGGTCGATAAACTAAGATAAGCTTACCATGAATCCTCAAACGTCGGCGAGAGGTTGACGACAGCTTCCAATCTATAACCGTGCACTACGCATTCCATGATGCTGAATATACTATCTTTTCCTCCACTAATCAAAGCCACAAATTCCCTCATACAGCTGATAAACGGAATACAGTGTTCTGTAACTACGATGAAAACACAATAAAGAGCCAGCTGTCATTTGAAGACAAACATAGTGGGTCACAATTCTAACTGTTTCACGAGAAGATGAAAGTAACCAGTTGAATCACTGACATAATGAATAAAGCACCGACAACGGTCACCAAAATTACAGACAGAAATGCTATGACCTTTGACTCGTAAGATCGACAAGGAAAAGAGACGAAAAAGCTAGGCCGACTGGACAAATATGACGTAACCAGATTAGCCAATAAGACAGTGAGGAAGAATGGGGTGATCGGTATAAGTGATTACTGCAATGGCTAGCCTGAAATGGAAGCCGTTTTAGTTGATGAACAACCTCGGCTAGGATCCACTCGACAGCCAAATGTCTGTCCAGCAGAAGGATCACCGACTGTACAGCATAATCCGGACTGAAGGCTCCTGACTGACTGTCCTGTATCCGAAATTAGGGTATTCAAGAAAAGAAATCGCCATCTTCAACATCATAGCAACCAAGAGCCTGACCAAAAAGTACCATGGCTTGGGCTGCCGCTCACACAACACTGAAGTGGAATATCGTAGAAGAAAGCGCTAGTGGAAAGGTTTAAAATTTATAAAAGTATAAGTGGAAGAACTAAAAATGGTATGGATACAGGTACGCCATTGACTGCGACACACCGCCATCTCGAATAGCATCTTTAACCGGCGGTTTGAGTGACCACGAGGACCACATCCAGGCAGGCGGTACCTACCCACTTTGCTCAGTGGAGCAGTCAAGGTCTTCATATTTCGTGACCACGTTGTTGTTTGATCACCATGCGGTTTTACCCAACTGTCGACAGCCTAAGTATATAATGCCCGGTATGGTGAACGCTCAGCTGGCATACAGAGTACGCGACCTAACCATCGTAGGCTATGCAGCGTGATTAGTTGACCAATAGATTGCCATTTCGAACGCCCCAGAATACGCGTCGGCGAACGGCTACATTGCTCACGCAATCAGTCCACTTAATATGGGCTAACTGACAGAGACAAAGATGGTCAAACACATCAAGCCTGTTGATATCTTCCTTGTGAACAGGCCACGTTTCAG
>LUCH01002770.1:62328-80798 GCA_013368495.1 Paragonimus heterotremus | reverse complement strand
AATAAATTAGGAAAGCCAACGTTGTGCTTTTATCGAAAAAAATGGTGACATTTTTTCCCACAAAAGTGCAAATGTGGGCAATTTCCAGGTACACCTGATTTTTCTCATTGCAACATCACTAGTATATTCGATCAAATCCATATATTTGTCCCGTAATATGCATTTTAACATTTCACGAAAAATTTGAAAAATCGCTTTTCGTGTCTAAATGGCCGTTTCCAACTCGGTTCGGCCTTGAAGCACCATACCGGCGAACTACACAATTGCCAGATAAAGTAATCAGGTTGGCCTTTATAGTTGATCCCTAGTCCGGGAAATGTTTCTGTCATAGTGGGATACATATTTTCCGTTATGCAGATACGCTCGAGTTTGTTCGGTTTGGTTCGCACTAGTAGCTGCTCCGTCCAGTTAACTCGGATTGTCGACAACGCCTAAGTATACCACATGCGTTCGCACTAGTAGCTGCTCCGTCCAGTCGGCTTAACCTAAGAACAACATTGATAAGAACCACGCGGAAGAAATCAGGATAAATTTGTATTTGGACTGTTCGAGATATATTAAACTGACCTTCTTCAATCCTGTTGAAAGACGTTCTCATGAGGCTGGAAATGCTGCAGCTCTGGTCGATCCACCATCCACCCTGGTTTAGGGATCCATGGAGTTCATGGAGTGGTTTATTGTCCGGTTTTCTCCTGGTGAGTTATTTCACGCAAATCTCTGTAAGCTGTCCGCTCGTCCGTTGCTATAACAGAACGATGCTGAAAGTAAAGGATGTGAATGAAGTAACCCACCTGCTCGGACATGTCTTCGGTTGATGGGCAGTAAAGTGATTGTCTCACCTGATTCTATAGCAAACCACCACGAACGTATTCCGAGCTGATTTTTCTATAGCACCAAGTACTGGGGTTTTTGGGAAGTGACCCCCGCGATTATATTTCTTTCCATGAACAGTGATTAATCTGTTTCCATCTGTTCACTGCAGTCAACATGAAAGCTCCATCATTGCACACCTCTTTAGCACGGAGCTGGTAATTGGTGTTGTAAACACGGACTACAAACGGGGTCAACATTATACATTAGGGCAGTAGTGCGGTCGTCCGGCACTGAACTGTCATCAACGTCAGGTCACGTTGATGACCCGTAGCCATACAAGCATGAAGCTCCTAGAATGGCATTTCGGAATCTTAAATGGAGAACATAGGCAGGCGAAAAATCTGAAACCATACTGAAAACCATCAATGAAGCCTGCAGCTGGTGAAAACATGGTCCAACAGTCGTCAGGCTCATGAGTATTCATAATACGTAGACTGAATTGTTGTGGCTGAAATAGTACAAGTATGAGTCGATGTTGTCGATGGAGAAGTGACGGGTATCAAAGTGGATCGAAAACCGTCAGATTAGTTAGAACCGAGCTGTGGACAAGTGACAGGTTGCACCCAAACGTAATCAGAGGGCAATAAACTAGACAGCACACAAGTCGGTAATGATAGAGTGGGACTTATAAACCCAATATACAGTCTTATGGACCGCAAATAAGAACGATCACGTAATACCGTCAGGTGCGATCACTTTTAGGAATGACATTTTGTCGACCGTTTTCTACTTGAAATACTGACAGGGAAACAGACCGGACACATGATAACTGACCCACAAACGTCGTGGTATAGTTTCCATTGGAATTTGCTTTAATAATGAGTGTAAAATGCAACGTAAACGCAACGTAGTCAAAACTTACAAATTCACTTGTATCTCCCAAAACACGCAAAATTGAGCGTTCCTGCATAACGGAAAATATGTAACCCACTATGATAGGAACATTTCCCGGACTATAGATCAACTATAAAGACCAACCTGATTACTTTATCTGGAAAAGGCACAACATTTTTCGCGACAAAAGTGCGAATGTGAGCCGTTTTTAGGCATAGCCGGTATTTCTGGTGGCAGCATAATCGTTATACTCGGTAATCGATATATTCATCCTGAAATGTGCATTGTAAGATTTCGCCACGAAGTTGGAAAATCCTTTTTTGCTCCCAGTTGGTCGTTTCCAACTCGTTTCGGCCTTGTAACAACATACCGGCGATCGTCTCAGTTGTCCACCCAGCCGCTGATTCCAAGGCAGCGGATATATCAAGCTATCCGGCTGGACAGTCCCACTATGCCCATTTCTGCACCTGACATATTTCTGACATCGTTCAAACGGTATCCGCCGGCGGCTTCTTTGTCGACGATTACGAAAAATTGGAAGCCTATGAATGTGCGTATCGCAAACCCAGCACAGAATGCAAAGTTACGCGATACCCCAGAAGTGCAGGGAAAACCTTGGCCCTCAGTCGAGAATGTACATGCTATGAGACCAAAGGTAAAATAGCAGACCAGCTTATGTATGTATAGTGACATGCTAGCCGGTCGTCTTTAGTCTGAGTGTCATTAGCAATTGCGAGCCAACATTAGGCCAACGTGGAAACATTAATAGACAGCGATCCTCTAGCAACAACCTTACAGTGGGAAACAATATATACAAGCATGAATCAAAGCCCCAGCAAGCTATGGATATGACTTACAGAGGCGAAAACTGAAACGATGCCAACAACAAATCATCACGCCCTGCTCCACAGCTTGAATGCAGCCCGTGCGCACTTGCTAGTCAAGACTGCATGTTGCGGTATGTAGAATTCAAACAGCCTTGAGGGATCCAACCTTATTAATGCATTGAAAGTAGAATAAGCCAATCAGAGACAGGAGTGAAACATGCGCCAAGATTAAATCGTAGCAAGTCATGGCACGAGAAGATACAGTTCAAAGGCACAAATTATTTTTCGAAGGTATCTTGGAAACTAAACGGTTTTTTGGGAGAAAAGACTTCCCTTGACACCAAACGCTCCCCTGAATTAACCAAGAGTGTAAGAAGGCGATCCAGGAGCAGGCGAGTGCTCGGAGGATAGACGACGGCGTCTCGTCGATTATGATGAACTGGACCTTTGTTCTCCTCATCTGCTCCTTGATGAAGTTTCTCATGAATCCATACCCGGTCTGCTGCTGTTTCTAATATACGTCAGTGACCTTCCCAACCTTGTTTTTGTAACGCCCTCCTTGATGCCGATGACGCTAACATCCCAAAACTTGTGGGGATTGAGAGGGTTCTGAGGTTGGGAAATGTCAAAAGACTGGCTCCGATGTCCGTAAACCTAGACCTTTGTTATTTGAGTTGCCAACCCCCGAAATAAAGACCGTTTCCTGTCGTTTACAGGAACTTTAGAGACTGCGAAAGGGGGATTGTAGTAACTCTCGAGAACTCATATTCGACAAGGATAGACGTGGCGTATTCAGCAGGGCAACCAAATAACGTTTTACTCTCACCCAGGCTGCACGTCGAGAAACTCTTCACGGGTAATTCGAACAGATGTGCACATCAGGACACCATGGTGTTTAGGAGTCCCCCTTCAAAGCAAGCACATAGTCGCATCTATCTAGTAGTTTCTTGCAGAGTGGACAAAACTCAGCAATGGCATGCACATCAGAGCAGGTTACAGTAGGCGTTGCCTCAGTAGGCCGGTCTGGCCTAAAACAGTTGGGTGCTACTACTTCAGAAAATGGGGTGGGCCAAAAAGGAAAAGGGCAATCCTGTTCTGTTCCTCGACTGGTATCTTTACTAGGTACTGTATGCTTGTTCAGATACTGCATCAAATGAACTAGTTCAGTGGGCTTCCACGGATTTTCCGGACCGTCGCTGAGGGGCATTCGATTGAGAGTAACCGCAACCTGGTTTGCTTTACCCGGAATATGGGAAATTTTGTAATTATAAGCAGACAGAATAAGTGACCAGCTTTGCATTTGCGGCGACGCCATCTGACTGATTCCTTTTATTTCTCCGAAGAGAGATACCAGAGGCTTATCGTCTGTGTACATATTGAAAGTTCTTCCCCAAGTATACTGGCGGAACATTTTCACGGCAAAAATGACAGCTAAAGCTTCTTTGTCTAAGTGTGCGTAATTCTTTTCACCTGGGGCTAGACTGCGAGAAGCGAATGCCATCGGCTTCTCAGTTAAATCCTCCATTCTGTGACTTCGTACGGCACCCACACACCATGGCGAGGCGAGATTATAACTCAACTGCTTTGCAGATTGATCCTGAGCGTATTAAGCGCTAGTCGGTTGGCTGGAATCTCCGTCTAAATGTTGGGAAAAGGCGCATTTTCTCATAAATTAGCCCCATATGCATGGAAAATGGATTTCTTCCCTTCCTGGGATTTTGAACGCCCGCCAGAATTCTGAAACCTCCGAGAAGTTGCACTCGCCCACGATTGGTCCATTCGACGACGTAGGTCCAAGGCCACCACAGACCCATAAATACAGTTGCTGTGAACCGCTATTTCGCCTTCGGGCTGAGCAGCGAATAAAACTCGTTTGGAGACCATCTTTTTCCTTACTTGTTGGGGGGTTCTAAGTTGCGCGATTTGCGTTCTGATTTTTGAGCTCTGGTTTTCGTTTCGCTTTAAAATATCGTTGCTTTCGTTCGTGATCGAGATACTGCTCGCGGTCTTGCGTTGTTCTTGTCTCTTCTCTATCAGGTGGGGTAGTAACACTAAATAAAAACCTGCACACATATTTCGTTAGGAGGAGATTTCGGCAGTCTATTCTTGATATATGGTGCCCAGTGCGTAATAGCTATCGCGATAGCTGACCTTAAAATGACCCAGAGATTTGACTGTCTTCCGGTCTATTCTTTTCTTGTCACCACCAGAAGGCCGCCCAAAAAGGATTTTGGACTCTTGGGATACGAAGAAGAGACTTAGCACGCATAGACAGGCATGCCTTTCATTCGCCCTACGGGGTCAGCATAAGTCCTATGCTTTGGTATGCTAATCAAGTCGTATACACCGGCTGAGGAAGGACATACTGGCCATCGAACGTGTCCATCGAGTAACTACCAGAATAGTCACCGCCTCACTCTACTTCTCCTACAAGTCACGTCTTGAAATTTTTGATGTTTATTCACTTGAATTTTTAAGACTTCGACGACTTAATCCTCACGCATTTCTTCTCTAGTGCAGGACTCGTGCGGTAATTTTTACTTCAGTAATTGACAACTGTCAAAGAGGTCATAACAAGAAGCTCTATAAGCTTCGACCCCGAACTTTCCCTAGGCAACGGTTATTCACTTACAGAGTTATCAGCCGCTAGAACAACGTTCCATCAGGGGTGGTCGGCTGCTCTTTTAGGGACCGTTTCGGTGTTATTAGATTCTCACTCACTGAAGTTGTCAGATTAGCGCTTTACTCTGTTCTCAGTGTTCTCTGTAACCCTCAAGAGCGGTGCTACACCCTATTTCCAATGACTGCCTTTTGGGTCAACAGAAACTGGTGACATCAAAACGGACAAACTGACTGGATGCGGGTGACTTGGGTCTCCAACGCAAAACCCGTTAACATATCTGTGAAATTTTTTGCAGTCCGCCTACTATGGTCCTTCGGAAGTCCATTGAAAACGGTTTACTGACTGGCGAGTTTTAGCCTGCAGTTGCACCAATTTAACACTTCCCATGAACACAAAAAGTACCATACGCGAAGTAAGAACATTAATGGTTGAGGAGGATCGAATGTATATTATGCGATAATTACGATGGGTCTCAACCATTATTGAACGACGTCGATATGCGAGAGCAGCTAGGAAAGTTGAGGAACCGAACGTCGTTTACACGAGCAAGCCGGAAGTGTGTATGGCGCAAGTGAGCCGACAAGCAGGCAAACAAACGCGATCAAACGCAGCCAGCATAGGCAGACAAAGTTCCATACGATCCTATGCACAACGTGCACTAAGTTTCTGGAAAGAGTTCTACCCATCGTACTGCAGGCAGACTGGAGTTGTCTCCAGGTCACTACGGAACGGTTCGAGGTTGTGGTGTCCCATATTGATGAGATGCCCCACTTGTGATGGACAAGTGGGTGTGCGCTCGACCCTTGCCACTGGCAGTTTAAAAAGCCATTCTTAAAGAGCAATCAAAACGTAGTACCAACAGACGTCGAAGTGAAAGAACGCAGTAGGGTTTGAAAACAAACGGTAGATTTCCAGTAACGTTTGAAAATATGGTAACTGGTAAGTTCTAGCATAGTCTAGGAAAAACGGCAGCAACTAAGAGGAGGAAGAAAAGAAATGCGAGATGGGTTGCCGCCCACTCAGCGGCACTTATAAGCATGCCCAGCGAAAAGCGCGTGGGACCTTTGAGTGCATTAAACAAAGCTCGAAAATGTCCCGGTTTGATCGACCCTGAAGAATAAAGTTGAAGGTGAGTCGTTAGGACAAGAGCAAGCATCCGCTGCATGCAATCGGTTGCACGACTAGGGGAAGTTTCCTTCAGTTTGTATCAGGCCTCCTATAGCAGGAGTACGCAGAACCATACGCCCAGAACAGACGACAGACAAACACGGCTGCAGCCGGGATCCTTAGAGAAGCCACACGCTCAATAGTCACTACATACTCATGATGAAAGAATGTACAGATTAGCTTGCCGAACCGCTTGTCCGTTTGTTCCAACACAGTTTACTCGTTGCATTCCAGCCACTTGCGAACACGGCCCCATCTTTCCGATCTACAAGGAAGGGGGCCGAACGAACGCCAGTAACTTTAGATCGGTTGGTCTATGACCAAATATGCCGAAATTAATGGAAAACATAATGGACGGTTCCGTAAGGTACCATCTAAATACTCACTCGCCGTTGACATGGGAGCAGTAAGACATCGAAAATGGTCACTCATGCATGACCAGCCTACTACTTGCCACTAACTTTTGGACAAAACTTCCGAAGAACGCTGCCCAGCTGTTGCTGTGTTAGATTTCACGAAGGCGTTCGCTGAAGTCCAACACAATATACTGCTGGACAAACTGAGTAGTACGGGCTTATGCAGTGAGGTTTGCTTTTGACACAAAAAATACCCGTCCCGTCGCACGTATATGTGGATTTAATATTGAGCTATTCAGGCCATTCAACGTCACAAGTGGTGTGCCATAGGTATCTATTCTGGGTTCTCCATTATTCTCAGTCTACCTTAGCGACCCCCCAGGTGTAATTAACTGCGGTTGTGATGTTTGCCGACGATATGAAACTTTTACGTGTATTACACAACGTTTGGGGCACAAAAGACCTCCGGGAAGACATTAATGCCGTGCATCGGTGATATGTGCAGACTAGTCTGTCCCCCAAAACATCCCGGTCAAGGACTGCACATTCGTCATCCCAGTTCCAGAACACACCGCATCGGCGGCTCTACTCTAGCCACTGTCCACTAGGCGCGCGACTTATGTACCATTGTCAAATAAGACCTCTCATCTAGTAATACCATTGTGTTGCTGGTAAAGAAAGCCAATAGCTGGCTAGGAATGCCCAGGAGGGTCATGGGGAGTTCCCTAGTAAATGTCTTCTCACGCGTCTGTAGCACATTAGCAGGGTCACTGCTAGGTTTTACCAGTCAGGCATGTGCACCTTACTGGGAGAACGGCGTCACTACTCTAGAGACTATCCATAGACGGGCTACCAAGAAAGTTAAGGGTCTATTTTCTTTCTTATGCGTAAACCTTCTGGCACAGTCAGAACTACTTCCTCAAGCCTACAGACGTTTGAGAAGAGACCTTATGCTGACATGGAAAACCCCATGCCTTTCGGATCAATCCATCAAAAACTGTCTGAAGGTCGCTGATGGGGGACCATAAGTACAAAGTTTTTATACCCCAGCAGTCTATTATGTAGACGGTATGGTTTTGCCGTCCGAGTCTATTCGACCTAGAATGCACTTCCGGAGACGATTGTCGTGATGCCGTCAGCAGATGCATTCAAGAAGCGCTAGCTGACTGGATTGTCCCAAGGTAGTCGTTGACAGTCGGGCACATGTAACCTCATGTACCTTCATTGTTGTCACTTCCTTCCTCTCGTTTTTTCCTCATCTCATTTCTCTATTCCTTCTCCGTATGGTTTTCCGTTCTATCTAACCGCCAAATAGAGACTGAATCTGTCGTGAGCTCACACATCCTGTGCCACCGATTCATACAAGAATACTTTGAGGTACTATACTTCCATCTCTCCAGGAAACCAGTGAGGTTGATTTCAAAGAAGAACAGAGACTGGTCACTGTGTCTAAATGGTGGTTTGATGGCCCTTCTATCTACCAGATAGCCCTCATTATTGATGAACGATGCCGCCCGGGACGCTGGCGTGATATATCTACCCTTCCCGTTGTGCCATCACGAAAAGGGGAATTGGAAAATTTGTTTTCACAGTCTCGGCGGGACACTGATGGCCAGTTTATTTAGGATACGTTGAAGCCACATATAGTAAGAATATGGGAGAAATCCCATACTCTCAGGAATTCTGAGCTTACTAAAAGAACGTCATCACCCAAAATGTTACACAAGGGTGATCGGTAAATAACCCACATTAAGGATGTGACTGTCACGGTATGCTAGTCTGTGTCACACAGCGTCAAATTTATCGAGGGACTGGGATCTCTCGATGATGGGTGTCGGAAGGCCCCGATGATGGAAGGTCGCAGATCCCCCATTCTTGTCCCTGCGGAATCACCTCGATAAACTGGACATCCAGAGGCACTCAGCCAAGCGCCACTGTGCCATCGGTAAGCCGGGTCTCCACAAACACAAAAATATGTGGGGTTGTGTCATGAGCCAGATGTCTGAGTTCCGGTAATTTACGGAAAGAACTTGGGTAGTTCTTATACGCGCACTTAAATTCTACTTCATCATTTGTAATTCTAATGAAAAAACAAGGAGAGTACGAGGACTAGCTTGGAGGATACCACCTGAGGTTGAAAGGGGACTGTGGACGGCAACAGAGCTGGACCCGATTTGTTTTGCCAAGTTGTCCTGAAGACTCTCCCGTGCAGCCAAGGACGCAACGTCAGTGCACGGTGCGCTTGACGAGCATTTCCTGCCTCAAAACTTACAGTTTCCATACCCCTTCCAATTTCCTCATTCTGGGATGGTGATTGAAAGTTTCCATCTGCAGAGAATTTAAATATCATCCGTTAAACATAAAACATTAGAGAAGGAGTTGTGTTTTGTTTTGTGGTACCACTAATGCTGACGTGAACTAGATAAGTGCCATTTGATTTATGAGAGATGAATCCAGAATGCATTTTTAGTTCTGAATTCATTAGACGGAGAGCTTTGTAAAGAACCGTTTGGTATACATTGGGGAAGGTAACCCAGGAAATCGTTTCCAAACGACCTCTTCGTTCTCAGTAGTTGTACTTGGTTTGAAAAGTCGGCCTTTGTACTACTGAATTCAATAAAAGCGACATCACTGTATATTACAGGCGCAAATATCTGAGTGGGCACCATGGACACAGAAATCATAACCTCGGTCGTCAGTTGTGGCTTATCGTTCTCGTTGGTCTGTGCTCTGGTTTTAGCCCGCTGATCACTAACCTGCCTATAGTGTAAGCAACCACCAACAAAACTTCCATCTGGGCTGATAACGGTGGACCTCAGATCCAGTGTTTTTCAGGCACCCTCTCGGGCTGAGGTTAGTAGGTGAGCTTACGAGAAGGCCAAGTGACTTCTATCAGATTTAACTCGCGGCCTGCATGAGAGTGAAAGGCTTGTGACAGCCATGGCGTGAGAAGTTGCCGGTCTGAGAGGATGTTCAGTGGATCAATCAATTTGCATCTTGAGCCGAACGCGTAGGCGCCATGTTTGGGCCACCGCTGGTCCTGGTAATGATCCGCGAATTTGCGTTATAATAAATGAGTCTTATATTAACCACGTCAGGATCACGTGGATTGGCAAACATGCCACAACATGAGCGGATAAGTGGCATTGTGTCGGAAGAATTGGGAAAATATGCAGGGGGGAGAAAGAGAAGAATTTGCGCCGACGCACAGAGATTTGCGATTTGAGTGCCACTTACTTTTACTTTTTCCCGTATCAGATGCCGACCTCAACCAAAAGTGTTCGTTTTCCATTCAGATGTCAGCCTGGAAGCCGGGAACGCATTACTGATGCAACATTCATGTCTTCAAACCCTTTGCTGACCACCAGGCAGTCGCTTTCAACCGAAACCCCTCAGTGGTAAACAAGACATGATATGGCAGGTGGCGATTTGATACTCATTAAAATGTGGTCAAGTCAACGAAGCCTCTCAGCTAAGATCGTTGTCCTTTCTGAAAGCACGTCGGCGAACTTCGTAATTGCTGGCACGGTGTTTCCACCACACACTGCTAATACTTCAGAGAAACCGATTGTTGGAAAGGAATACTGCTTCGCGCGAATGGCCCAGGTTTCGGAATACTACGGTAAGACTGCCCTTACGGCGTGGCATTTCGCTCAGCCCTCCACAGAAAAACTGAGATAATGTCGACGCCACCGATAGTTTGAGTTTGCAGAAGTCATCCGAGCATTTGCTATGCTATTTGTGATCTCAGCAGACATTGCTGCAGCGCCTATACAACCTCTCATCTACCTCCGACCACTCACCATCTATCCGGCTAAAGCTGGGTTCCCATAAATATAAGTGCAGAAGTAAGCCCACTTGAACCATTTGCCTTGCTACTTTCCGCAAACCTGATTTGAAGTGGGTATTCTGTTACTGCAAACCGAAAAACGTCAACCAGCCAGAGAGCGCAGGGGGTGCCAGAATGCATAATCAACGGCGTGGGTGGTCAATTCAACTGCTTTGAACAGTGCCCAGCTAGGCGTCCCAATCGTTGCTGTGTTTTATGGATAGGCTTACCGTTTGCCTTACAAATTGCCGCCCCTACATCTGGCATCCTTTCAAGCAGCCCGCTCACAGCGGCCTCGCTCTGGAATCCCGAAGCCGTGTTTCAACAGGACAGAAAATTTTGGGGGCATGTGTCTTATACATATACAGTGGTTACCTGTTGACCTATCTACATACGTGCATTAAATTTGGGGGTGACAACGCCAAAACTATCAGTAAACATTGGTGCTTCTGATGCCCGCACTCTCCGATAAGTCGGCCGACAGGCTGCTCCCAAAAATACTTTCTCAAATCTGCAGCGTGATGCCTGCTGCACACCGGAGACGCCCCTCTAAGTTTCTAGCACAGTTACCCACTTGAGCTCACCTCTAGATAACTGTCGATCCAAGTGCTTCTGTTTAATGATTTTTAGTGACCGGAAGGCTGAATCCCTGCGCTTGTTTTATAACTTGCCCAGAAGGCACAGGCTCTTAAGTGCGAAGTACTCAAATGGCATTCGGGCGATGAGGGTGTAAACAGTGCTCACCAGAAAAAGTTGGTGGACAAGTTGCTAACTTCGAGTCAGGTGAGTGGTCCTGACGAACACCGGGAGCAGATCGCCGAAGCTACGAAATCACGCTGTGAACAAGTACGTTTCGATAAAGCTGTTCAGTTGCACCAGAACTGGATTTCCTTCACGTCGATAAACCTTACGAATAAGCGTCGACTGATCCCGCTTTGTTCTAAATATGATGACGGCCGTCGAAAACTTAAACGCTAGCTGATTAAAAGCTTGCGCAAAGACCGTGAACACTACTCGGTCGTATTATCGAAAGAGATATAAAGAACCTTTCTACCTGGGAATAGTAGAAGGCCGTTTTTCCCTGATCCGTGGTTGTACTGGCCGTCAGGTCGGTGTAAGTGAGACTATATGTAAAAAGGATGGTTCGTTTGTCACTAGCCAATTGCGCGTAATTGGCCGGTGGGTTGAACATTTTGAAGAACGGTTCCGTTGGCCTTAGCCAGATATCGTGCACGACGGGACTCAATTGATCAATTATTGCATTCCAGATGACCACCCGTCGAAAGCAGAAGTGGTCCTGGAGCTCAATTTATTGAAGCGTAATAAGGCTCCCGGTACAGATCTCCTCCCTCCTTCTCTTTTCAAGAATGGTGGGGAGAGATTGATATCGCAACTGACGAAACTCCCCCGGACGATCTGGGAGACTGAAGAGGTACCTCGTACTTGGTGCCTGTCAGCAGTCATTCCCGTTTTCAAAAAGGGGTCCCGAAGTCTATGTGACAACCACAGAGTGGTCAGTTTGGTGTCGACTGCGTCCAAGTTACTCACTGGCCCCATTTTACGTCGGCTCACTGAGCTCAGAGGAAGTCGGATACGCAAAAAACAGGCAGGATTCCGATCGGGTCGAAGGTGTATTGATCATATTTTTACCTTGCGACGGATCTTGGAACATCGGCACTCTTATGGGTGGCCGACAGTCGTGGTCTTTTCAGACTTAAAGGCTGCTTTCGACTCAGTTGCTCGTAACGTTTTCTGGAGCTGTCTCATTCGCAATGGAATACCAGTGGTATACGTGTGCCTGTGGGGATCACTGTATGCTTACTCTGTGAGTAGGGTGGGAGTTTATGTACAACTGTGTCGAGCATAGTGTTCGTTGAGGATGTTCGATTTCCCCTCCCTGTTCATCTCTGCGAGGGACGATATTCTGGAAAGTGCGCTTGAGAGGTCCAATAAACTTGGTGTTGAGCTTCTTCCTGGCTCTAGGTTGACCGACATGTAGTATGTGGATAACATTGTTCTATTCAGCCTCTCTGTCGAAGACATGTAAACCATGTTGAACAAGACGAGTGGCCGGGCCAGTTTGTATGGAGTGCGTCTCGCACCTTCATAATATGTGCACTGCTTCAAGGCAAGGGCATTTCTATCCCTACCTCATCGCAGGCAGTCCGCTTGAGACCGCGGACAGTTTCACATACTTGGGTAGCACTATCTCGTCAGCCTTTAATATTGCTGATGAGGTATCACCGAAAATAGCAAAAGCACGAATTGCCTTTGCCAGCCTACATCATCTGTAACGTCGAAAAAACGCTTACGAAAGGCACTTAATGGATGTGAGTTCTATTTCGCCTTATAGTTCGGGAATGTGGCCTGTTTGGAACGAAGCTGGAAACGAGCCTGCCATGTTTGACCTTTGTTGTTTATGCAACTGGGTCTAAATTGTATGGACTGGTTGAGTGAGCAATTTGGCTGTTCGCCGGCGCGTATACCGGAGTGCTCTGGATGCGCGGTCAATAAGTCAACTAATTACGTTACACAGCTTGCGATGGTTGGGTCACGTGCTCCGTCTGCTGTCTGGTTGTTTACCGTACCGAGCATTATATACTCAGACTACCAATACTTGAGTGAAACCGCGTGGTGGTCAAGCAACAACCTGGACGCGAAGTACGAAGACTCTGTCTGATCGACTGAGTAAAGCAGGTAGGTGTCACCTGCTTGGCTGAGATTCTCGTGGTCACTCAAATCGTTGGTTAAGAACGCCATCTGAGATGGCGATATGCCGCAGTTAATGGCTCACTTGCATTCCACCCATTTCTAGTTTTTCCGATTAGCCTTCTTTTATTAGTTTTCAATCTTCTTAGTAACATTTCTGCATCAAGGGTATTCCGCGCCACTGTTGGGGCAGGCTTTAACCCGAGCCACAGTAAACTCTGGTCAGGCTCATGGCTATTACGATGATGTTGATGATGAACAGGCCTAGGTTGTGTCCGGAGAGCACAACGAGAGTGGAACATGACGCGCTATGATGGCTTGCGCATCTCGATGACCTATTGAGCCAAACTGGAAGGTGTAGCCACCATACCGATGGAATCACTCATACCAGACAGGCCGGTAGGTGGAGGTCTGAAGAACCAGTTTCCTGGTCAACCAGGTTTGGGGTCGGAAGAACGTTGGCATTTTTTCGAAAAATTTACCAGTTCTCGCACGATGCCACCCGTCCGCCGCCTTGCAGTAGAGGCTTTCTAGCCAAAGGCTCTAATCGTTCTCCTGTCGGGGTCTACGCTCCATGGCAATATCTCAGCTCATTCACA
This sequence comes from Paragonimus heterotremus, assembly GCA_013368495.1. Classification (NCBI taxonomy): domain Eukaryota; kingdom Metazoa; phylum Platyhelminthes; class Trematoda; order Plagiorchiida; family Troglotrematidae; genus Paragonimus; species Paragonimus heterotremus. The sequence goes on along the minus strand of LUCH01002770.1, from coordinate 66,981 downwards.
ACCATGAATAATCACAACACAAGTACTTCCATACTACACCGGTCGTGTCGCGTCGTCCTATCTGGTGCATACTGTAGGTGAATAGGCGAAAACATGCTACTGCAGACCACTCCCCACTATTCTATCCAGTTTGGTCCTCGGATCCCTCCTTAACTCCATTTCTGATAATTGTACTACAGGCCTCACAACAGATGTAGCTAACCATGGTAACATTGAACCGGCAATCTGCGTCTTTTGCCATTAAGCTCCAGGCCTCCCTTGTCCACTGCTCAGACCTGAAATGCAAATTAACATAGGCGTTTTCAAAGTTTGCACGCTAACACATATGGGTCAACAGGCCGCCCCCGCACGAACGTCAAACTCGTTGCACGTTGGTGGCTGTTGTGGTTTAGAGGACAGTAGTCAAAGTGTGGCACTAACTGTTGTGCATTGTTTACCCGATACTGCCTATGCACTTTGGTTGAATTCACGGCTGTCGCAACCGGTGAAATCAGAGAGGGTATGGCCATCACCACGACGGCTGTGGCCGTACTGGTAGATTGGACCCGTGTTAACAGTAGGCTTCGTCCGCACGCTTGACCGGCTCTGTTGAGACCAGCTCTAGACGCAAGAGTTACAGAAATTTATTCACTGTGTCTGCTTACGTTCGTATTGACTGTAGTGATGTCGGCGTCAAAAACACCTTTCACGCGGATCTGGTTGCTCTCCTTCGGTTGACACATGGTTCTGATACAGTCATTCTGTCCGATGGTATGAGCGCCCAGGCCGATCGCCTTGGTGAGGCCGAGTATCGTTTACGTGGCAGGTTTGGGATAGCATCACATCACTGGGATAATGGCGGACGACTGTTACTGATGTGCGTTAGCATAATGCTAATTTTAATCAGCAGCAGTTTTAGACATCGTTGGTGGGAGAAAGGCACTCTTCCCCAAAACTTCGCACTATTTGCCAAGGAAAATGGATTCATCATTTCCTGGGAATTTGAAACCAACCAGAATACTGGAGCGTCCTAAAAATTGCGCCCACCCCTGATTGGTCCACTCGGTGGCCTAGGCTCAAGGTCACCCGAAACTTATAAGTACAATTGCTGTGACCTAAAATTTTGCCTGCGGGCTGAGCAGTAAATGAAGGTCGTTTGAGGACCGTCTTTATCCTTACTTGTTTGAAGTTCTAAGTTGCGAGAGTTGCGTTCCGATAATTCAGCTCCGGTTCTCGTGCCTCTTGTGATACCGCTGCGTTCGTTCGTGATAGAGATACTGCGCGTGGTCTTTGCGTTTGTTCTTGTCGTTCTCTATCAGGTGGGGTCGTAACAGTTGGCGACGGGCGCTATTCATAATAAATAGCGTTAGACGGTGCTGACGTGAAGCTGTTGTTGCAACAACAAATGAAGCTTATGGAGGTGCTTGCCCAACAGTCGTCTAGTACGAATTTGAGCCGGTCCGCACGGCCCGGTGGTGTGTAATCAGTTAAAAGTTCGGCAACCGGTATCTCCGAGTTCGCTTATGACTCGCGTGCGAACGTGACAGTCGATTCTTAGTTCCACCGGTACGATCACCTGTTTCGTACTGAATTTGCCAAGCAAGATGATTCGCTGAAAGCTCGGCCTCTCCTCCGTAAACTGGGTCCTGCGGAGCACGAGCGATACATCAATTTCATCTTACCCAAGAGCCCACGTGACATCAGCTTCAATGAGACGGTCAATATCCTATCACAGATATCCATTGAACAGCTTTCTCTATTCAACTTGCGGTACTACTGACTCAAGCTGACTAAGCGAGACTCTGATGACCTTGTCACCTACGCCGACCTCGTGAATCGTGAATGCAAACGGCTCAAGCTATCCTCCCTCACGGAGGATCAGTTCAAGTGCCTCATCTTCGTCTGCGGCCTCAGTCTCCCAATGATGCTGACCTTCGCACACGCCTTCTCAATCGGATCCAGCAAGACCAGTCAGTTACCCTACAGGACCCCACTACTGAAGGTCATCGACTGTTCAACCTCAAACATGACTCTGTCTTGGTCCAAAGTCTTGCTCAATCTCTAACCTCTGTCAACACAGATGCATGTCTAAGGCAACAGCAACAACCCTTCCCATCGAACCGTCCAGCGAACCCTGCCTCCACGAAGACGCCGCCCTCTCCTTGTTGGCATTGCGGCTCATGGCACTACACGCGTTACTGCCCCTGCAAGCAACACCGCTGTCAACGCTGCAAAAAGGCAGGCCACAAGGACGGCTACTGTTAATCCCGCACGTCGGGCATTCAACGCGCAACCAACAAGCGGCCACGCCCACCTAAATTCAAACAAATCGCCAGGTCCACCAGTTTGCTTGCTTCCTTCAAAGTCGATGTCACCTCACGCAGAAAGTTCGTGTCCGTACTGATCAACGGTCACCCAGCTCGTCTCCAGCTTGACACTGCGTCTGATATCACCATCATCCCCAATCGACTATGGAAGTCAATCGGCCGCCCGCCAGTCCAGCTGACATCCCATTCCGCCACCAGCGCCTGTGGTGGTACAGTGCAATTAACTGGGTAATTGCGTTGTCCTGTCAGCTTCAGGAACAAAGCTATCGATGCAGTCTGCTATCCTTCTCATTTCTAATCTCAACCCACTTGGGCTCGATTGGCCTGGACAACTTCGCCGGGCACAATTACCAGTCACGAAAATTTGCAATCAATAATGGTCCTCCACGGCGAAACCGCCGCGCGTCGAACCTCAGCCATGGAAGCAACCCGAACATCCGTGGTCACGCCTCCATGTGGATTTTGCGAGACCGATCAACGGTATGTTATACTTCATCCTGGTGGATGCTTACTCAAAGTGGCCTGAGATCGTCCCGCTGACGCACGCTCCAACCTCAGCCACCATCAACATCCTACGCCGCATTTTAAACCGAAATGACCTCCCAGAGACGCCTGTCTCGGACAATGGATCGAAGTATACCTCGGTCCGGTTCGAGGGGTTCTGCACCCAGAACAACATTCGACATCTGCATTCTCCACCATCCCAACCACAATCCAACGGTCAAGTCAAACGCTCCGTCGACACTTTCAAGAGAGCACTTCTGAAATCTCGCGAGGGGGGACCAACAGAAAAAGTGTTGCAAAGGTCCTTGTTCATTTATAGAACCATCCCGAATCCGGCGAGTCCCAATGGACTCTCGCCTGCAGAAGCTCTTATGGGTCGCAAACTGATGCCGAAGTTCGACGCAATGATTCCAGTGGGGAAACTCCCGAAAGCTACGCAGTAACTCTCCCGACGTGGAATTACCGTCGGCGATCTAGTCTGTGCAAGGGACTATCGCCCAAGTCACTCCCACTGGATAGCAGCAACTGTCAAGCAACAGAATCGCACGGTCTTGTAATGTAATGGTATATTTCTCAACTCATCTGTGAGAAACACGCCCAGGTAAACGTGATCGGTATACACACTGTAAAGTGAAACTCATACCGTATATATAGTTGTTAATTATACAATACAGTTATGAAAATAAAGCATTAAAACGGACATAATAAGAGAGGAAAATTCCAGTCTATGAAGAAGCATTTGCCCACACACTTCCAAAACGATGGTTCGCAAAATTTTCAATGTCCGATAAAAATGCTGGTTAGTTACATCACCACGATTACCACGTTCCAATGTTTGAACCATTCACTGTCTCTCTTCGGCGGTAAAACTACCTCTTGAAACGGAACTAGACTCCACATTCTCAATAACCCCATTTCCCTATTCATTTTAAACGTCTACCTGTATACCCAAAGGTTTACCAACTTGACAACTACTCCAGCCCACTTATTAAAATGAAAAGATTTGTATTACTCCAACTGTGTATTGAATTTTCTCCACCTGCTTCTGTTGCTGTGTATGTACGCACCACTGACAGAAAGCCATTGTTAGGTCGTAACGCAACAGTTGCTCTGAACCTGATACCTTCTACTGAACGTATGACAATAGCTTCTGTTGACGTGCCATTATTGCATTACAAATACCTACAATTGTTTGATGATTCAATTGATCGCGCAGTGAGCCTGGCCCACCAAGTTCTTTTGAAGTTGGATGCAAAACTGTCCACCATATCACAGCAGCGACCGGTATCCCTCGCTAAGCTCGACTCGGTTTCTGCTGCGATTGATTTGCAACTTCAAAATCACATAGTGCAGGAAATAACATGCTCGACATGCATTCCATCATTAGTTGCGAATTCCGGCGAAGACGGCGGCGTTCGAGTGTGCACAGATCTTCGAGCACTGAACGATTAAATACTTTTTGAAAAATTCATTTTGCTTAATCAAGATGAACTGTTAATTAAACATGGCGGAGGAAATTTTTACTCAAAATTGGACATGAAAAATGCTCTCATCCATATGCCACTTACGGCCGATTCAACATCTTCCGTTGCTTTTCTCGATAAACTGTGTATCGTAAATCATGACGGATGGCAGTGGTAATGAACGTAACTAGTACGTATGCAATCTTCCGAGCAGACGAACGCACAGGAGGAGGGGCAGTAAGGAAGTGGCCTCAAACCACAGGCCCGTGAGCCCCACGTCAGTTGTATTGAAGGTGCTAGAACGGATCTTAAGGGATAAGATAGCGCAACATGTCACCAGGTATAAACTGGTGGCGGCTCAGCAACATGGCTTTGTTAGT
>LUCH01002770.1:27752-49955 GCA_013368495.1 Paragonimus heterotremus | reverse complement strand
CAAAAGGTACTGTGGCTCGGGCCGCCGCTCACCTCAACAGTCACGTGGAATATCCTAGAAGAAAGCGTTACTAAGAATATTGAAAATTATTAAAAGGAAGACTAAGCGGAAGAACTAGAAATGGTATGAATACAAGTACGCCATTGACTGCGACACATCGCCATCTCGGATAGCGTCTCTAACCAGTGGTTTGAGTGATCATGAGGACCCCATCCAGGCAGGCGACACCTACCCACTTTGCTCAATGGAGCAGTCAGGGTCTTCATATTTCGTGACTACGTTGTTGCTTGCTCGGGTAAAACTGCTTTCTGAATGGCCTGTGAAATTTGAGTCCAGCAGCTATCAGCATCCTCGGAGTGAGTGCCACTAAGGCAACTTTTTAAGCTGGTTTGGTACTTATGTTTTTCCGATGGTAAAGTCAGTTTCTCAACAGCCAGTCGTTGCTGTCGGTGTGGTCGTTGTCAAGCAAAAGTAGGAACAAAACGACAACATACCATTGCATGGTCTGAGTTTAAGTACGTGCTCCAATAAGAACGACAGTCTTGAATGGAACCACGCCACCCGTAAATAACAGCTATCTGGTCTATCTGAAACCATGCCTGGTTCGGAGCAGGCGGGCGCCAAGTATAGTAATGACGTGAACGATGCCGATAACTAGTGCTGACTAAAAATAGCTTATATTCAGCACACAGCTGCAACACTTGCCCGCCATTATCTGACCGATGTCACGCTATCCCAAACTTGCCACTTAAACGAGATTTGGCCTCACCAAGGCGACCGACCTGAGCATTCGTATCTCCGAGCAGAACGACTATATCAGAGCCATATGCCGGCTGAAGGAGAGCTGTCAGATCCGACTAAAATGCGTCTTTGATGCCGACGTTACTACAGTCAGTAAGAGCGTAAACAGACAATGGAAAGATTTATGAGTCTTGCGTCTAGAGCTAATCTCAGCTGAACGGACGGCACAAAGTCTACTGTTGACCGGAATCCAATCTATCAGTGCGGCTGATGCCATCATGCTAAGGACTATACCTACTCCAGCTTGATCTGTAACGCGATCTTTGCGCTCTAATGCAACCACTTTTCATTTTGCATATTACAGCTTTTGTCCCAGAGTTTTCCCAACCTTTCACCGACGACCATTTAAACGGTCTGACTTCAGCATGTCAAAATCCGGTAAATGTGGTTTGCAGAATACATCCAAGTTTGTCATTTTTTGCTTCAACTGACTGTCCAGACCAACGAGCGATAAGAGAAAATCCAAGAAACCCGCATCTAGGAAATTCCAAGAGCTGTTGGCTCGTCAAAAGTTAATCGAACAAGTAAGCGCTTACGATTATTCCTTTCTGATGCATCATCTTTCTAGGAAAGAAGAGAAAGGAAACAGCAGATTGATGAAAAACGGCTCGAGCGCATGAAACAACGGAAAACTCGGAATATCGCTATGTACAAAAAGACGAAAAAAGGACAACCGGTAATGCGCCATCGTATCAAGTTGTTGCTGAGTGAATTAAACAAAATCAATTCGTGATATTATTTTTGTTATTCTGTGTTCGCAGTTCGCCACTCGGGGGGACCGCTAAATATGTATAAATTAACAGGAATCCACTTGATTTCCATCCTTACTAGGCCCCATACACCATAACTTTATGCACGATACACGGTTATCACGAAATTGTCACTGTTTACTTTATCGTTCGTATTTCAGTATTGAGTTCAATCTCACAGTTGATTATACGAACACTTACTGACGTTTATAAGAAGTCAGTCATACAAAGTTGCTTTCGTATTTAATGTAAACCCGAAGGAATAAGACCAGAAAACATGTGAGTAAGGCTTTTTTGTCCAGCCGACCAGCACTGGTTAGCCTGTAGATTGACTAGGATGGTAGTGAAGCCCTTGTCTATCGGAAAATACATTGAGAGACTCCAATTGTAAGAAGAAAACTATTGGAAATATAACGCAATAACTGGTTCAGTATAGGAGTAAATGTCATTGCACTATAGAAAGGATAAGAAGGAAAACGAACTTCGAGCTTGGACTGAAAGACAAAGCATTCACTACACAATACACCAACACGACTGAAGAAAAGAAAAAATATAAGATCACAGACATCCAGGTTTCTAAAAACAGGGGCGGGTGAGATGCCAAACATCCACAGTCGTTAGTCGATGCGAACAAGAAAAAGTGGACGACATATCACCTACTTGAACCTAACGTACTTGTCGTATCTTCACCGACGATGCACTCTGAGTACGTTGATGACCTACTAATCCCAACCGGTCAGCGCATTCGCGGCTGCACGGTAGCAACGCCGTAGTCATGCCACCACGACCTATGGCACCGATGGTTCTCTTGCACACTATGCGCTCCTGTTCTCGGGCGAATAATAATCGTTCGTTGAACTTGCAGAAACTCGACCGGATCATATTTCTGCAGACCGTCCGGTTTAACACCAGGTTCTCCCAAGATCTAAAATCAATGTTAAAACGCGAACTATTCAGCTGAAGAACATCATAGTGTCTCAGTTTCGGACCGCCGGGATTTCGCTTACCTGATTTCACCTGTCCGTACAGTAGCCGCTTTAGAATGCGGTCATCGCCCGTTCGACGGACGTGTCCTAGCCAACGAAGTTGATTAAACATCAGTATGGCTTCCATTCTGTCCATGTCCGCTCGCCGCAGTCCTCGGTGTTGGAAACCATGACCGACCACCGAATACCCAAGATGCGTCTTAGATATTACCAATAGAAACGGTTCAGATAACGCACGTTCAGCTGATACATTGTCCACGTTACACTGCCGTACAACAGTGTGGACAGCACCATTGAGTGGTAGAGTTTAGTGACTACCTTCAGGTTGTGATTCTTCTAGACACTTCTTTCAATATGTTCAAAAGCAACACTTATCTTTGTCACACGAGCTCTTAACTCGCGGTCCGCGGACAAATTTGTCGACTGATTGTTACCCAAGTAACAGGGATCTGCGCAGCTATCGACCATTTCTACGTTGATGCTAATTTTAGGCGCTGGTGCAGGAATAGCATCTCCACCTGGAGAAAACTGAAGGAAAATATCTGTGTTGTTATCCAACTCAAATGCGGATATCGCGAAAGTCGTGGCCAGTCACTGTGAGGGCAGCGCGATATCATCTGCAAGCAGTCATACGCGTGATCGAGATATTGTAACCGGGTTTGGGCTATGAAAAGCCGAATATTTACTTGACCTCCATCTGTCCGGTACTCAACCTCAACGCCTTACTCTGCCAAGTCCTGAAGAGCAGGTGTTAGCATGACAGCCATATATGAACCATATAGGGTTGGGCCTAGAACACAACCCCCTTGCCTCATCACTGGCAATGTCAAAATCATCAGAGGTCGACCTGCACGACTGTACTTCTGCCTTCATTCCTACACTCAATATTTTAATCAAATCCACGAGCTTATCTGGACACCCAAACTTGCCAAGCACCGTTCACAATCCCGCATGGCTCGCGGAATCCAAGGCCTTGATGAAGTTCATGATAAAGGCACACAGGGGCGACTTACGTTTCCGACCTTTCTCCTGAATCTGTCGAGCAGCAAACATCAGGTTGATCGTACTGAGATTCGCCTAGGATCCACCCTGCCCCTCGGGAACATTAGTCTGCAAAACTTCTGCATTCGGTAGGGTCGGAAGTATTCTTGTAAGCAACTTGCCAGCGCAGTTCAGCAAACTAATGCCCCGAAGGCTGTCGATGCATTGCTGGTTACCCTTAACTTTGAACAAGAGTACGATAACAACAGCCTTGAAATCCTGCAGGATTTCTTCCTGCTCCCAACTGGAGTGAATCGTCTGAAGCAAAGCACGCCCTAGTACCTTTCAAACACCGTCTTTAAGTCACTACTTACCTTTCACCTTGTCGCCGTCACGTATTCGCCGAAACTTTGATCTGAACATCTCTAGCAGAAGTATACTTTTGAGTTGGTAGTGTGATATTAAATGAGAAGGAGTTCGTTTCCGATGAAAGATTTTTGTTTTGCATTTGGTTGGTAATGATTACATCTGATCGGCCTCGGTACTTCACTGCTCTCCAATCGACTAGTGACGTCGATGTCAAAGACGGCTTTTACCCGGATCTTTCCGCTCTCCTTCAGTTGACACATGGTTCTGGTACAGTCATTCTGTCCGGTGGTATGAACGCCCAGGCCGATCGCCTTGGTGAGGCCGAGTATCATTTAGGTGGCAGGTCTGAGATAGCATCACATTACTCGGGTAATGATGGGCGACTGTTACAGATGTGCGTTGAGTATAATGCTATTTTTAGCCAGCACCAGTTTTAGGCATCGTGCGCGTCATTGTTACACTTGGGGCCCCCTTCTACGAATCAGGCCTGGACCACGTAGCTGTTAGTTATGGGTTGCGGAGCCCCACTCAGGATTGTCGTTCTTATTGGAACACTTATTCGGATTATGTGTTGGTAAGTTGTTATTTTGTTCCTACCTTTGCTGAGCAACGACCCCGCCGACAGCAACGGCCAGTTGTTTGAAACTAACTATGCCGTCGACAAAGCATGGGTACCAAACTAGCCTAGGAAACAGGCTCAGGAGTTCTCTCCCTTAAGATCGTAATCGCTGATGGACTCAAATCTGACAGGCCGTTCATGAAGCTGGTGCTGTATCATGCGGCATAGGTGTTCGTAGATCGAACAAACATTGGATTTCAGAGAAATCCCTGGAGTTGTTAAATGCCAGACGGAAGGTTCCTCCTGGCAGTTCACATAACAAGTCTAGAAGAGATATCCGTAGGAAACTGAGACGTAGTCTAAAGGCTGATCTTGAGGCTTGGTTTGTGGGAAGTGTTAAGGAAACGGGAACGGTTTTTTTTTCCAGGGAGCATCGACACACTTTAGACTCGTCCGTGCTGCTGGTCCCAGACAACCGTCTGTCGGTGAAGCTATCAGTGAAGTAGATGACACATCTGTAGTAAGTCCGGAAGGTTAGAATGCTGGGCGAAACACTGTGAAGGTCACTTTATTCGGCCTCCTGCTTCTACTGTGTTGCCGCTACAAACTTGTAGTGTAGCACCCTGTTAGGTAGAGTTGGGACTACCCACTTTGACTGGGGTCCACAGTTGTATTCTGGCTTTCAAACACAAAAGGGCCGCTGGCTCAGATGATCTCGTGCCGATCCATTTCGAAGATATGGAAAAGGTCTTGGTAGACCACTGGCCGGGGATTGCTATATCTGCTGACTATAAACGTTCGCTGGATTCAGTGGGTCGATCTGCATTTCTATTGTCGCTTGAATGCAAAGGTGTACCGAACAATTATGTGAACACTGTCGGCGGCTAATTTCAATTTCTCATCTCCTTCATCATCGTAACAGCCATGAGCCTGACCAAAAGGTACTGTGGCTCGGGTCGCCGCTCACCTCAACAGTGACGTGGAATACCCTAGAAGAAAACGTTACTAAGAAGGTTGGAAATTATTAAAAGAAGACTAAGCGGAAGAACTAGAAATGGTATGGATACAAGTACGCCATTGACTGCGACACATCGTCATCTCCGATAGCGTCTCTAACCAGTGGTTTGAGTGATCATGAGGACCCCATCCAGGCAGGCGACACCTACCCACTTTGCTCAGTGGAGCAGTCAGGGTCTTCATATTTCGTGACCACGTTGTTGGTTGATCACCACGCGGTTTTACTCAACTGTTGGTGGCCTCAGTATATTATGCCCGGTACGGTCAGAGTTTGTGGTGAACTGTCTGACAGTTCCAGCACCAAGAGCGGCATACGTCAAGGCTATCTGCTTTCATCATTTTCGTTCAATTTTGTCATGGACGAAATAATGGAGGATTGTCCCAGTTAGTCACAAGATGTTAGCGTGATCTTCCTTCCTGGCGGAAGATTGACTGAACTTGGTTATGCTGCTGTTTGACAAATTCCTTGCAGTACACACCATACATGGCGCTTGTTTGGCACTCTGCTGTGTACTTCAGAACGCGCTTTGCAACTCCAAAGTGCTTTTGTAAAACTGCTGTAATTGTGTGGGTTTACTATTGGGTAATGAAGTTATAGAGGTTGTTGGTCGGTTTGGGATTTGCATCGTCGGCGGTGTCGGTGTAGGGAATGAAATATCAGTGCGTATCTTTGAGTGTAAGGCGGTATTCAATGATCTTGGGCTCCTTTGGCGACAGACGCGTATTTTTGAGTTTTACGGATCGCGTATAAACGGCAATTGTGAGATCTGTATTACGTTACTCCTGAGAAACTTTACCGCTCAGGATAGAAGACGCGAGCCGTCTTCAGGTATTTGACCGCCGATGTCTGTGTTCGATCGGTCACGTCCGGTGGCATCAACCAGTAAGCAACGAAGACTTTAGAATATGGGTATTTGGTGGTTATTGTTAGACAAATTGATCTTCTCAATCCTTACGTTTACACAGATTTAGGTGACTGAACCATGTACTATGGACGTCAGCTAGTCATCTGTCACACCGAGCTCTTTGGGCCGATGCTGAGGCCGCTTAGCGTGGGATGTGAGGTGGACAGATGATTAGTTGGCTACTGTAGGTCGGGTTCGTCTCCTGGTATGGGGACCTCCCGATCCACAGGGTGGCTGCAAGCATCTCGGAGAGGCGTTATATTCTCGGCCAGGAGGATGAGATCGTCGGCATACGCGAATCCGCTGACCAGTGTGTTTTGGAACTGGTGGCCATGTTCCGGTCGAGATAGAGCCAACACTTCATTCGTTGTCATGATGAATGGCGGTAGCGATAGTTGGTCACCCTGGTGAACACCACGCTGAGACCTGAGGACGGGACCTTCCAGCCTGACGGAAGCGTTTCGATAAGAATCAACAATGTAGTGTTTCAGGTGTGGAGGTGCACCGAAAGCTTATGCCGATTTGATAATCGAGCCCTGCGAGGTAAAATCGAACGCATTGGACACGTCCATAAAGGCCTCACTCAGGCTGAAGGACGTGGTGCATAGGTTCCGGAGCGGCGCATGGATGAGTAAGTTCGTCTCGACGCAACTATCACGGTGTAAAAATGGGGACTGAAGAGCGAGCAGTTACAAACGCGTATTCCAGCGATCAGCCAATATCGTGAAATTAACGTAGCAACGTTGAAGATACGGCGATAACGGTCAGTCTGCTGAGAGATGATTGATTATTCACTCTCAGAACAAGCGTGATGCGCGAGTAGTAGGGATTAATCGAGTAACCTTCAGTTAGCAGGCAGGGTTGAAATATCCGGCCAAGTAATCAGTTTTCATACACGTCAAATGTTGGGCAACAGTTTGTCCAAACCAGGAGAAGTATTCTCCTTGCTCTTCAGTGTACGGGAAACTTCCTCTTTTGTGGTCTAGTAGACCAAAGATCAGCCCGGGTGCAGAATTTTACTTGATGATCTCTCATCAATGTGCAGATGAGCCGATAGTATCTCGGACCGGTACTTGTTGGGATTACTCGAGAGGCCGTGGTTCGTTTTGTAAACAATTCTCTAGTTTCCAGAAAAGACTACAAAAGCAACATCTTTCCTTCACTGGGGGTACAGGGTTTGAATTGCTGCATAATTAGCTTTTCGCATCCGCTCTCTTATCATGTAGGTCCCCACATTGGCACGAGCATATCGTCGAGTGACCAATCGCCAGATGTGTAAGAAAGCCTGTGAGGGGCGCGCGTTTAACAGTGATTTTACCTGTACTATTGTGAAATCATTTATGATTTCTGTAACTTAAACTCGAAGGGAAGCCCTAATCGAGGAGTCATCGATTGGAATTTACAGGACAGTTACTGTTTCTCTTCTCACGTCGATCGGGCAATCGGAGCATTACTCACAAATGAATGTGGCTGGGCGTTCACATATGATGTTTCAGTCGTGCCTAATATGAGGTCAGTGGCGCAGTGGTCGACAGGTTTGACTCATGAAGGCGTGGCTGTAGCTCTAATTCCGATCATAGCAGGGGTATGCACTACTTACGAACTCTTACAAGAGCGAAACTCGAGTCTAGTTCCTTTTATCGAAAGAGGCCTACTGGAAAGTCTGGGAATGCGACACCTGTAATCAATTGTGGATGATGTTCAATTTATATCAAAACCAAAATCCCCTACCACTCTTCAGGAAGACAAAATCACCAAATAACGAGTGGAATAGTACCCAGTCATTGCCCTTGAAGCATGTAGTAATCGCACTGCAACGCGAAACAGACAACAGCCGACTAAAATCAACACTGAGAGGTCAAGCGTATCTTCATTTCTCCACAATGATCCCGATGATCGAGTTATCTGAATATCCAGTTTGGTGTCCCGAATATTTACACCAATTCTGCACTTGAATTCAACTATCGATGACGTAGTTTTGAGAAGCACTAGTAGGTTCTTCTAAATTGTTCGCATCCGGATTGTCAAACAACGTCATCTGCAAGTCAAGCGGCTCATTTGATGTAGCTTTATCGACTCCTTTCTAAGGTAGCTATTTTCGCTGGACACAAGTATATTTCCAAAGGGATGTCGGGGTTAACGGAGGATACTGTATGCTAAAGTCAAGTAATACACTAAGAAACAGGTCGATGTGCACAACCTATCTCTGTAGGGTAAAGAACGTAATGTCGTATACCGCTTTGTATCTCTACCTTGCAACTTGTCAATAAGAGTAATGTCCTTTGCAAGAAAAGGACGACTGTCTTGGGTATTTGGTTAATGATGGGGGCACAATAGCGAATTAAACATATTAGTTAGACAGTGAGTGGAACCGTTGAAGTAGCCTGATGGGTAACCTAGGCACCGAGTTGACCTTATTGGCCGTCGACGGACAGTCCGAAGACAGGCTAAAATCACTTCGAGACAGTCGTGTTCAAGTCGCTCTCGCGTAATCTGTGCGGCTCAAATGACGGGGGTTGCATCGACTTACATTTGGCCGTGTTTAATGTGAAGAGCGGTTGTCTGTGACCCAACGATGTAGTAAGTTTAACTCATTCTTTAGCTTCTCACTTTTAGCCGCACTGTCCACTATATACCAAATTTTGTTATCAGCAACATATAATAGCAACATGAAATTGACAAGCTGTGGGATTTCGAACGCGAACAGAACAACGAGCAGAGGTCTTAGTATGGAATTTTATGACACGCCACTGGATGCACGATACCACCCTGAAAAAGCCCCGTACATTTTGACACTAAGGGAGGGATGCTGGAGGTAATCGATAAGCCTTATTAGATTAAAGGATATTCTTTACCATAATTACGAAGCTTCACACGAAATTAAATAATCTACCCGGTCAACAGTTTTAGAGAAGTCTGGAAAGGTATATCAATTAGTTTGCCTTCATCAGTCGCCTATATTCAATCTTCCCGAGCAGCAAGTAAGTTGGTAACACAAGAATCCGCGTCGACTTCCGGATATCCACGTTAAGCTGATGAAACGCTTATGCAAACGGTTATCAATCAAGCTGTCCATGAACTTTGAGGCAGCCGATCATATTACAGTTGGCCTATAGTTAGCGGTCTCATTGCGATCACCGCTTTTAAGGATGGTTAACACTGTACAACTTCCAGGCTTTGAGAATTTGCCGTATCGAAGAGATTGGTTAAAAGGTCCATAGAGTGGTCTTAATCTCTCTAGTGTAATTCTTTATTACTAGAGGAGAGATGAGATAAAGGCCTAGGGACTTATTTTTGCAAAGCACTGCTTGTTTTTGGAACATGTGTGTGTGTGTGTGATTGTTCTCATGACAGCGGTAGTTTCTGCGGAACAAGAATTGAACACACCCGGACAGCGGTTGCCAAGACCGTTGACGGCTATTCTGCTTGAGACGGTAATTCCATCTATATACAGAACAGTTGTTGATGATGGATGCAGTCTCGGATTGACACTAAACTTGCTACTGATGAGTGGTAGGGGTTTTCGGTTCATTATTTAGGTTGAACACCGCTCAGAATTAATCGCGGCTGTTGCATTCCTATAGACTTTTCAGTCAGCTCATGCTTTGGTTGGTCAATTCTAGCCGTTACTGACGGTTGCCTGAATGCAACATCCCCGTCGATGGCCATAGTAACCACAATATATTTCCAATGGTCATCAAGTGATCGATATGCTGAGGCATTAGACCAACACTTGTCGCTAAATTTCTCATCGCGTATATTCATTCCACTTTGTAAAAGTTCCTTACAAAGGTTCGAGTTGGGGCTAATTCCATTATTTTATCGATCGATGAAATTCTGTCTCGTCACCTAATTTTATATAACTTTACCAGCCAAAGGGAAAAATCCGTCGAAAGCAAATGTTCGCTGGAATTTTGGGTTTCATGACTCTCACGGAGATTTTCGATTACATCTACTTCACCCACCGATTGAAACATGGGGACTCTATAGTCACTGTGACCAAAAGAGCTACCGCGTCAATCTGTCGACGACCAGTACATTCACGAATCAGAAAAAACAGGACACGGTTATTCTGAGATAAAAATGCTTCCTCGATTTCTTTGGTTTGCCCAGATAAATAGGCCTCACAGTCCTTACGCAAACTCTTTATAAGCCCGCACGTCAGATCACGACGACTTTATCGTATTCGGAATCAGAGGAATCAGTGCACGTTTGTCCGTAAGTTATGTTGAATCATCAGAAATCCACTTTTGTCATACCTGCAGTACTCCTTTGGAACAGACCTCTCCACAAGTGGTTTTCATAGCTGTTGAGACTTTTACCCAGCGATCGTCGTTATAACCTGGACAGTTTAACTACCAATGCTGTTTGATAGACGTTCCGTATGCCCTCGTTGCCGAATTTCTGATTGAGTATGTTATGTTTCTGAGCAAATGACCTCTGACTAAACGATAAAACGAAACGGGCACGAACAATATCATGATCTTGGTCAAGATGGTTGCACGAAAATGATAAACAACCTTTAATGAAATACCACCACCGATAGCTGACGGCGATCTGCCCAGTTTATGTCCATGATTGAATTGCACGGATTGGTCTCTACACGACGTATTGCCGTCGTTCGTGCTGAAATGCGCTACTCGGTGTATAGAGTCCTTGATGTGCGCATAATTGTACCAGCCGATCTTCATTGTCAGTGCGTCGCGCGTAGACACCGAACATGCCACCTAGTCACTTCTTCTCTGGAATAAAACGACTGACTTGTTCGTTAATAACGTTAGCAGGCACAGATATGTCCAAATGTTCAACTTATCTCAGAAGATCAAAGAGGACATCGTAGAAGGCGTTCGTGACGGTATCTGAGCTATTGTCTTTTGCAACAAATGCAAACATGATAAATAATCGATGTATTTCTGGTCTGTATCGCTGGACTTTGACTGAAGTGCTGTGTTTGACAGCACAAAGATGACCATTTATTGGGATTCAATCAAGCAGGTTCTGTTCTACCTTACAGCTCAGTGCATTCTCCACTCCACATTGACCGCGCCATGGGACGGTAACAGTGTGAGCGTCCTAACAGCTTCCCCCTGAAGATTGTTGGGTTCCATCATAGGACTGCTTGCGAGGATCGACTTGAATGGGTTTGACCGGTTTCCAGCATCTGTTCGTCCGTCGTCTCCACCTCTGTTTGACCGGCGATTGATTAAGAAGGTCTGTTGAACATGACTTGGGGGATCTTTTCCGTTGATCTTTATTTTGGTGTAGCAGCCGAGTTGTTCTGTGAACACGTCCAATTGTCTGCTCGAGAGCGTTTGTGAGTTGATGGTGGGCTTCTGGAGACATCGTGGGTTTCTGCTGAGCTTGAGTGCGGTTGCATATTTGGATTAATGGTTTGTCAAATAAATGCAGTCTGTCGATCCAATCCAATCCAAGGAGATTGAGGCCAGGATTGCAGGTAACGAGGCAGGTACCGCTGATTGATGATCCGTTGAGGGCTGCAGTGCACTGGACTTCGCCAATAATAGGCAATCGATTACCAGTAGCGCTTCGTGCAAGTTGAGTTGTCGGGCGTATTGTAGGTTTGCCAATCAGGTGCCACGTGCGGTCAGAGATAAGTGTGATGTCGGATGCTGTGTCGAGCTGTAGTCTGACCGACTTGCCGTTGATGAAGACAGATACAAACTTTCTGCGCGTCCGGTGGTCGTCGTTTCTTGCCGCGAGAACGACGTGTGCTCTTGAGAGGCGGGGCTTGTGTGGCTTGCGGGAGTTCTGATCGAGCGGGTGATGGCGTTTCTTGAGGCGGTAGTGGTCTTCTTTGTGACCCCGTCGGAAGCAGTGGGTGCACCGATGCTGTTTGAATGGGCAATATCGGACATAATGCCATCCACCGCACTGCCAACATGGTGTGTGGGGTTTTCTTCGGCTGTCGCGTTCCGACATTGATGCAGCCTTGACTGGGACATTTGAGGACACCGTGTAGACGTTTGATTGACTGCACTGTTCGATCATAGCGGTGTCATGCTTTAGGTTCACTAAGCGCTGGCATTCGTTAGTGATATCTTGCAGAGTAATTTCGGGACATTGTTCTATCTTTGCCAAAATTCGTGTTATGATATCTGCTTCTTTGGGTGATTGGAATCCACAAGCGAAAATCAGACATTTGAATTGATCTTCCGTCATTGTTCGGAGCTTGAAACGTTCACACTCCCGATTGACTGTTCCAGCGTACGTTACCCAGTCATCATCTGCTGACTTCACGAGCTTCAGGCACTGGTAGCGTATATCAAACAGAGATGACTGGTCGCCAAAGATTAGGGACAGCGTCTGGGTGGTTTTGTCAAAGCTTAAATCCCTTGGGTTCTTCAGCAAGATAAAGTTGATGTACCGATCGTGTTCTGAGGTACCAAGTTTGCGGAGCAGCAGCCTCACCTTCCGAGCATCGTCCGTGTCTGACAGTTCCACCTTGAAAAGATCCCCATACTTTTTGAACCAATTCTCGAACGTGGTACCTGTTATAGGATCAAAATGAAACCCACTGATTGAGTTGATCAAAGATTCTGTTGTGGGTTTTACGGATTCGTTGGATTCCGGTGTCGGTTGTTGGAAACTCAACTTCTGCGTCAGTGTTTCAGTCAGTTTTAATTGCGCTTGCTCGAATTGTTTCTGCTGCTGTTGAAGAAGGGTTTGCATCTGCTCGAACGTTATTGACATTGTGGGTTCTTCCGTCGCCAGATTGTTGTAAACCCTTCTAAACCGTACGCTGGTTTGTCCTAGCTATTGTAGTTCGTTTGGCAAATTCAGATTCTCGTCCCGGTAAATATTAACACGAAAATCTCGGTCCTGACTAGTACCACGACTGTCTCATATTCGCTCCCAAGGCAAACCAAAAGACACATTCAGAAACATAGAGCTTTGTTCCGCTCCAAAACGTGTGCCTAGCAGTATAACAAGTCTCAGCCGATTTGAACAGTTTCTCACGACGGAGGCGCCCTGGGACGGTAACAAGGTGGGCGCCCTAACATGTCCAAATTCACGATGGCTGCCAAATAGATTTTCATATCGACGTAGTTGTGTCATCACACTTACTACTCACAAAGGGGGGAGTAGGCAGTGTGTAAAAAGGAAGTCCAAACGAAAGTTACAAGTATGTTTCGGAAACAGAACCCATGCTGTTCCAGACTCGAGACGCTGCTAGCTTTGATGACCTACTTATCGAAAGGCGCGGACGTCAAAAACGCTAGCGTTAAACGATCGAATTGGCTTGAGGATAAAGTAATTAACAGCAGAGGAGGATGAAGATGAAAATGAGTAGATTGGTCTATCAGGGCAACGATAACTTCTTACACATTCCGGTCGTTTATATACAAGAAAAGGTTGGTTTGAAGCGGTCCACTCCGAGTATCTTACTGAAAGGCCTGATCTGCGAGACAACAAAAGACGGGTTGCCATATCCTGAGCCAATGTCTGGACGATCTGGCTCACTAGGTCGTGAGAGACTTGCCTAGCTCGATAGCGTGGTGAATAAGACACCGATGTCTGATTCTGAGCACTGCTATGCGCAACGGATGTATTGGAATTCACATCAGGCTTCTGAATGATACTAGACATTTTTCGGCCCTACTGGATAATAAGCCAGTGTTCACGGTCAACCGTTAAGCGATCGAAATGCTCTTTTGTTTGAAAGTACTTTTTCTCACCCCCTCCTTCCGTACACGGAAGACAGCAGTACTTCAACTATAAATATAGTTCTGCTGTATGATCGTAGGGCTATGCCTCGCTACCTAAGCACTATTACGCGATCAGTAGTGCAACATAAAATCCTGTCTGACTTTTGTCTGACTGCTCACCGTCAGCCTGTCTGCACCTGGAAGGACGGAATTGCTAGTCAACACAACAGTCTTGATCGTCATGTTTAAGCAGCAGGATATCCTAGTTCACGCCCTCGGAGGTCTTGAAGTTATCACTGAAGCCGATTAGCATCAAACTTGATGCTGGTTTTCAACGTGAGGCGACAATCTAGATGTGACCAGAATTATAACGCCATTTTAATGGACATCAGCTAGTTGGGTTTGTTGTTCTCTCACCATGTTTCATTTGTGAGGAAAACCGGTCACAAATACAGGTACTACTAAACACATTTCGCGTGGGAACTACGAGTGAATAAGTTTGGTGGGCGAGTCGTATGTTGTCAGCTCTTCTCCAAAATACTGAGAAGCAATCTACATATGATCATACGCCCCAGAATACTAAGTGCTGAGAGAGGATTCAACCACTGAATCCGTCAGGCTCATTCGAGTTGACTGGGCATTTCATTCAGCTTTCCGTAACTGATGGAACGTGAGTCTCTTTCATACAAATTTTTTCTGCCGGGACTAGCTTCCTCAGTCGCCGGACACATTTTGACCACTGGTCACGCTATCGATCCAGCTTGAGCATTCAGAAGCCTGTTGCGTCATTCCAATTCAAGATTCCTGAGGTGCACTGAAGCGGTCGCAATTAATTGCCCCAAGCCAGCTCTCTGTATTTGACCCTTCCCTGAACTTAGTGAACCATCCTAACCCGCTTATTGGTTACCAACTTGTCAGATCGTCGCCTTGGTTACGCGCTCAGTCGCTTGACCCAAAACCGAGAAATGAGAAGAGACGCGACAACACCATTTATCAGAAGAGCGAGACAAAGTTAGGCCACAGGGGCTCTAAATTTATATGACGAAATGATTACCATGAACGATCGGCAGACAGAGCGAATCACTTAAAACAGTCATATATGGCAGTCAAGGTGTCTGAGAAAATGACGTTACAGGGGCATCGAAAAGCAACGCGAGAAAAAAAACAGTCGAGATAACGCACAGGCTTTCGACCGCACACCTGCACTCTGATTGACCGAATAGAACCATATCATCACCCACGACCATACCATCCGAGCTGGGTTGGCCGATCGATGTGGCGTGATGCGTCCTGGCCGTCTCGTTAGGAGATGCGCCTTTTAATGCAACCCCCTGAATTGTTTGCTATAACAAAAATCAACCTATGTTATTGCAAATTTGGTACTGATTAATCAATACAAAATGCTTGCGTCTACCGGTTTTCGCATTCTAAGTCTTTTGTTCAGAATCAGCTTAGTTTTGTTCTTGTTCAAACTCTGATTTTCTGGAATCTTGATGCTCAATAGAAGGTGTGCATTGGCTTCAGCAACTGGAATGCACATCGCATCACTCTGTTCACTTAAGTAGAATTCATGGAACTACTTTACAACCAACGTTTTTACACGCTTTTATTTAGTTTACAGAACTGTTACAGTCGTGAATTATGTTCTAAACTGGTTTTGTCCGTTTAATTGTCGTCAAACCGATACTTTAGCTTGGCTGATTGTATCCGAATAACAACAGCACTGACTCCATTGTTTTAAATTCTTGATTACGTCGAGCTAAACCAAGAGAACTGTTTGCTTCATTCCCCTGAGGAATCTTATCCAAACGAATACCTGTTTTCTGAGTTGACAGGCGGAATAATCAAGTAGATTAGACAAATAGGCTCTGTTCTTTGAGTTGCTAAAGACAAGCGAGTTCTCGCTCCAAAATAAGAATTGACTTAGCTGTTGGCCTAGTTGGCCTGGCTTCTACTGAAGATTCTTTTGAATTTATCAATGACTTGGACAACGTCAACCTTGCTAATGTGTTGATGTGTTCTGTTGACGTTCAGTCATGAATGCCCCGCCACACGAGACACTTGTTTATATTTGTGAACTCCTGGAAGCGAACCACACTATTTTGTCTCTGTCTAATGATATTCTGAGGAAACCCCTGTTGTTACGCACTAGAAACATCAGTTTCCGCCTTCTTGGTCGGTGCAACAGTCAAGTAGATGCGATAGCCTTGGGAGGTACACTAAGGTTCATCTTGACAAATTTTTCAGGTTAGGGGTTGAACAGGAGTTGGCTGTAGATATAGCGAGGGTGTCATACTACAGACGCAACCTCGATGATAAACTAATATTCATTCTGAAAAATTATTTTTCCGTCAAGAATTTGAATAAGGAAGTCAGTGGGTTGATATTGCACGATTTATGTTAGTCGTTCCAAACAGGCGTTAGATAATCTAGTGGTGCATGTGAATATTTGTCATTCCAACTTTAAGTTAACTTGTGAATCTGAGACTGATAATTGTCTGCCGTTTCAAGACACTCCGAAATCGCTAGGAAGGTGGCTCTATTAAAAGAGTTATCTAAAGGGAATCCATGTGGTCCCGTCAATATCTGGACTTTAGTAGTTTCACACCGACCCATCACATACGTGCTCTAGTGAATGCACTGTCCACACGAACAAGACGAACTTGTATACAAAACAGTCTTGCGGAGAAACTGGACTTGATCACATATGTACTGAAATCAAATGGTTATCCAAAAAGGTTAACCGAAGACCACGGTAGACCTAAACCACCATCCGAACAGGTAGTCACTATGAGGAAAAAACAAGTTTATATAGACTTGCCTTTTAAAGGTGATTACAGCATGCATCAACACAACGCTAAGACTAGTAAGTTCGATTACACAAACATTTAACGCAGCCGAATTCTGAGCACTAACTGAGACCCAGAAGCTGCTTGTGCCTTCAACCAATAGAGATCAGCCTGTCGGTGCCACTTCACCTTGCATCTATCAATTTGTTTGTAACTGTAAAGAAAGTTAGGGGGGCAGAACCGTGAGATGCTGGATTTCCAAATTGAAGAAACGTGTTTAAATGGGTACAGAGCTCCGTACTATTCGAGGACGGCAATGTCGTTGAAACATGCAAGCAACCAGTGTCCGCAGTCGCAAGACGTGTCCTGACCACAGATCACGTTATCGATCCAGTTTGTATACTCAGAATCTTATCACGTCATTCCAATTGAAGGTTCTTGTGGTTTACTGAGACGGTCGCAATCAATCGGCTGAAGCCGGTCTTGTGTGTTCAGAAACATTTGTTCGTGAATTTGACCCCATTGTAGATTTAGTGACTTTTCCTAACCCACGGACTAACCATCCATCCCATCCCGCTAACTGGTCGGTATGAAGAAACGATTAATGTTATTTTGAGTTTAGTATTGACGAGTCAGTCTGAAATGCTCACATGTACTCCTCTTCGTGTCCTAAATCCTTTGTTCAAACTTCTGAAGGAAACGAACTGTTTTTAATTGCATGTTTTAATCGGATGTCAATTGGATCCCTTTCGGGAGATAGAGTTGTCGACCATTTGGAATGCGTGTTAGGTGAAGTTCAAGAAATAATTTGCAGATGGCGCGTCGGCTATATCTTTACCACTTACCGGAACCAAAAATTGGCGAAGGAGTTCCTTATTTTGCTTAACTCTGTGCACAGCAATGCGTGTTTTATTTTGGGATTGGAAAGGAACAACAATATTGCAATTTTGGGTGGCATGTTTTAAAGTTGGTATGAAAATTTGACCTCCCCTAAATTTGACCAGTTGAATTCACAAAGTGGAACAACTATTTTGTTATTTAGTAACTATTAAACCGTTCACAGTCTGTTTATTAATTCATTTTCCAACTCAGTCTGACAACTATTTCACAGGTATAACCTTATAAGCAACCTAATGGCCAAGCACAAGAAACCAGCACTGTTCAGTTATTGTTCGTATTCGAAACATTTGCACTTTGGTTATCAGGGCTGCCCAGCAGTGTCTGGGTCACGAGGCTCAGTTGACATTGGTTACACGTTAAACCCAAGCAGGATCTCTTCATCACTAGGACTGACCACACGAATGGCAATCACGTTAATCAATAATGGCCCCGGATGCTCCGTCCGATCATTCTGCATCAGCCGGTTTTGTGTTAATGAAAATCTAATGGCCAGTCCTGGAGGGGCCAAATTGTGAAAATCGACAGTTTAAGTTCCTTAAGGAAGTTTCATTCGCAATGATTGACTCTTGAGAAAACCCAGTCTCAAGTGTTTTAGTTACTAAACATTTGACATGTCGTGACCTCAGAACGCAAAAGAAAATTAACGGGGAAAGTAAAATGAGAACGATTAACAAGCTAAAACCATTAGCCGTTCGGAATATCTTGTCCAGGAGTCTTGATGCTGTGGAAACAATGTTGGAAGATTTGACCAATCTCATTACAACTCATGGTTCTAAAGTAGACAAACTAGCTATGTTCCGGGTATGTGTTAACACTAACGCACGAACGATGGTTGTTAACGCCACAGTACGAAATCAGTGGATGGATCGATGCACTGAACAACTTGCTCAAATGATTCTGAGCTAGGTAAATGTATGCTGTCGATTTTTGTTGTCTAGTCGACATATGAAGAACGGAGCAATTGATGATCACGTGGTGCTAACGAATAAATTATGATTACATGAAGAATAGTACACTACCGAACGTAATTCCGTTGGAACCTTATAATTTATAAGCCAAGCAAACGAAGGTCAATGGAATTATAACGTAGTTATTTGGCGGTTCATTCTAAAACGTTCTATTTCGGTTTTCAGCTCACAAAAATGGGTGATTAGGCATATTAATTTCATAACAGGCATTCTTTCACAGCGAATTTGCTTTATTTATGGACAAATGTGCACTGGTTCTAGAAGAATGAACTGTTTCATACCATGTTGTCCGTTTAGAACGAACGGTTCCAGAACAAATGAAGGGCGAGCAAAAAACAACTTGTAGCGGTCGGAATATGATCATATTAGCCCACCTTGCGTGCTCAAAAAATGTGCTGAAGAGGTCAGTTGGAACATTTGTCCTATTCGTTTTATGGATGAATGCTTAACCTGGAAGGTGTATAATCGTTTATCTCATGACAAAATGATATTACTGGTTCACTAACAAATTTCTTTATTTGTTAGTTTATAAAATGGATTTTCGTGCAAACCAGTGTAGTAGGGAAGTTCAAAATACAGTTCGTATGTAATTGACTGTCATGGTTGTTTTTATTTTTATTTCTCAAAATTTAACATTCGACGATTATTTTATAGCAGTTGAAAGATATCGTAACTGTAATCTGAAGTTTGAATTTGTATACCGAAAATCGCATTTCTGGATGCCATACCTCTGGCAGTCGTTTTAACAAATCTATTGTATCAATGCACATTTGTTGCGAGCGTCTGGATATGTTTCTTTTCAGCTTCCGATTCCCTGCTCAGTATTCTAATTGTAATAAGTTTTAAACAACACAGCGCCGATTACAGTTAATTTGGTGATATTGTGGTGGATTATCAAACCGGGTGTGCGAGTATTCCAACATTGGGCGGAATACCTCAGCACGGAAGAGGTACTTCCAAAAGCACAAACTGAATGGATCGAGGACAGCATGGGCTACCGGATGAACCATCACTCAGCTGAATCAGACCAACGTGCGAGACATGGCAGGCAAAATGTGATGGATGACCAGTTCGGGGTGCGATTATCCCAACACTCGGAGGAATATCTCGACACGGTGGTAGAATATGGCCAAAGCTCACAGTGGATAGATTACGGACGACAGGACGAGTCATCATCCAACGAGATCGGACCAACGGACGAGGAATGGCAGGCGAAAAACCTCCAGACAGAAGGATTCGCTCACACACAAACCGGACAGAAGTGCACACGACATGCGAGCGGAAACGGGGGGTTTTATAGATCGGAATCCTGACACATAAACATCAGCGCTTACGTAGCATGGCAGCCAGCGGGTTGGGCAATAAAGGATGTGCTTCATTTGACGCCTTTTCGCTACACAATTTTTTAACATAGCCTGTACGGTTCTTCATGTAATAAACTTTCCAGGCCAGGCGTCTTTTGCAGCCAACACAACCTTATCTGTGACAAATGTAAGATACTTTTCCTAATAATGTATTGCAACTATTGAAAGTACTCATAGACAGAACGCACAATGAAAAGGTGGTGCAGAGAGATACGTCATTGGTTTGTTGGGTTAGAAGAACAGGTCCGCACAGGTTGCTTTCCTAGTGATAGAAAACACGCTGTTCCCTTTGCAAGATCCGTATGTTCTGACTCGTGTCCATCTGTTATTGATCGGAGCTAGACTTTGCAAAGCATGATATAACGGTCGGTTGATCGCGAACACATAATCCTAGTATGAATCCGTTATTACCGTTTCCATCGAGCCATTTCTTTTCAGTCTGTCAGGGGGCAATTCATTTCGTGTATCCGCGTAAATTGTCACTGGCCAACATATTGAGACGCGCCTGCAACTACACGCTATCAGCAGCATTTAGCCCACAATTGTGGTTCCAAAAAACCTACCGACGCATTCTGTTCAGGAATAGGTTACCAGTAGAACAATGGGAAGACAATTTATGTGAGGTTCCCCAAAGTTACATTTCGCGCATAGTGACTATACATTAAATGTCGTTCTGGAGTACACACGACTTCCATTTTTTCGTCGTTATTTTGGAGTAGATTATGATTGAGGAACTTGATGTACTGTGTAGAGGAGGGTGTATGAGTTTCAGAAACTGCTACCAACAAGCAACAGAGGAGGGGGCAACGGCAATATTGCAGCAATATCACTGCCGCCTTATGCGTGCGCACAAGTAATGTTCCATGACACTCCACGATATTTTTGCGAATGTTCACGATGTGGCACAGACATGTCCTCAACGCGACTCTGGACAATAATCGATGGTAGCTTTCTTGCTGATCTACTTTTCAGCAATATATTTAGGCAGCAGTTGCCATACGTTCTACTGCACTCACGTCCTGTACTGTGAAACCCAATAGGCCTGACATCTACTTACTGCGTAAAAAAGTAGAAATTGGAACAATAAACGAGCCACGAATATGCCAACAAGACCAATGAATCGGAAGAACAGTGATTAACCAGACGGTCAGCGATCCATACTAGTTATAACTTTTCAATAGACCATAAACAAAAGATTGTACACCATGAAAATCTGCACTCCGCTATCGCTTCCGTTTTATTGAATAACATTATAATTATTAGTTATGATTATTAACAATATTTCACTTAGTAATTCATTGCAAGGAACGAGTGGCTACCTCCAACCACAATCAGCGCCGAGGAGGCAGGTTTTTATCACCCTCCCTTACACAAGTGACCACAATATTACTTATGTAAGCCGGAAGTTGAAATCAGCCGTTGATCGCATATATCGTGCAGCGGAATTGCGCTTGTTACTTTCCACCAGCAGGATGTCTCCACTGCCCCGATTGTTCTTTATCGGAAAACTGACTCTCATGTTATCTACCAGTTCACTTGCAGTTGCGGTGTCTCATACATTGGCAGAACGGACCGAAACTTAGGACGAAGGAAGGCGAAGCACATCCCCAAGTGGCTAGTGCAAACAATGACTCAACGTAGGTCAGTATGCCAACACTCGAGCAGAAATCCGGCGTCTTCGATCGCGAAACATTTAATCGCCACAGGTCATGTGGTTGACCCAGTCATTTCGTTCATGGTCCTACTGCGCAACCGCAACCCCAGGCTGTTGGCGTTCTCCGAGGAATTATTGATCAAGCGTCACGCACCGGCCCTTTGTTGGCAAAAGGTGCTGATCCAGTTCACCAGTAACGATAGAAGACATACGTCGCGAGATGTTAACATTTCGTTTACTCTCTTCAGTCACGAACGTAAAACATTGGCAACAGAACGAGTGAGACGGAATCCGACTTCATCCATAGCAAAGCACGTCATGGAAACAGGTCACGTTGTTGACCCCGCCAATTCGTTTCAGGTGTTGTTGCGTAATCGGAATCCGAAGTTGCTTGCTTTCTCCGAAGCCATGCTAATCAATACTCGCCGTCCTGTCCTTTGTGTGCATAAACTGTTGACTCATGCAGTTTGCCTGCCCTGGAACTGATAACAGTC
>LUCH01002770.1:0-27652 GCA_013368495.1 Paragonimus heterotremus | reverse complement strand
GTTTGCCTGCCCTGGAACTGATAACAGTCCCTCTTTTGTGTAAACCCAATCGTTGATTGTTTCTATTATTGTTGCCATTCGCATGTCTTATATATTCCAATGTTTTACGTTCGTGACTAAAGAGAGTAAACGAAATGTTAACATCTTGCGACGTATGTCTTCTATCGTTACTGGTGAAAAGGTGCTGACGCAATCGATTTCGTTACCGTGGCAGTGAACCTTGATTGCTCCTATGTGATGTTAGTTCATCTCATTGTTTTGTCGCCATGCGCCTAACCTACATAACTGAATGTTTTATGTCATCGACTGATGAGAATAAACGAAACGCTTGCATCTCGCAATGTATGTTTTCTTGCCGTCCTAATGAACTGGATAAAGGGAACTCAATTTTTCTAATATACTTTAGATCGTAGAAATAAATAACAGCTTGTCTACTACGTGATCTCTTCGGCTCTTTATAGTAACAGGCAGTAGTACATCATCGTCTGATTCTTAAATGCCATAAAACTACAAGAATATCGGGTTATGTGCAGTTGCGTAACCAGTACCTAAATGGAACTATAAAGTTGACGAGAGAAGTCATCAACATGGGCTTGCAAGATGTATCCAGTAAACGTTTTGCTGTCTCTTCACGAGTTCGCACCTCGGTTAGTTGTCTACACAGCAAAACCAAACTGTGCACAGACGTCAAAAATAAATGCAAAACATAAAGGATGGAATGCATCTAATCAACTTAATTTGAACTAACCAAACTGCTCGTCAAAAATAGTCACTCATACTTGAACAGGATGACCATTTCAAAAGTAGTGTTTGTTTCTATTTCATTGCCCTCATTCTTCTCGTTATGTTGTCAAAGCGATTCTTGAAATAGGACAGTGGTACATCGTTCTATCTACTGTGAATTTATCAGCCAGCTGAAGTAGGTTTCTAACGTGACTGTACCACATACCTGATTCCAGATAGGTTTAACCAGGTTGATGCCTGGCGAGCTTCATGGTCAAAATAGTGTGTACTATCCTTTCTCTACTTGGATTTAATCCAATATGTTCAACTCAAATTACATTGGAGCACAACGTTTCTGTCTTTAACGTGCACCTCACCCAGCATTTAAAATAATGTCTCAGCGATGTACATGATCGTCGTTAATTCAAAGTATAGATGCAATGAAAATGGACCAACGGTTTCTTGATTGGAGGAAGTTCGGCCAATCCGTGCTCACGCACAAGCTGCCACAGACGGAATTATGGTCAAATTCGTTTATTGAGCGCACTCCCGTATAGATCATGTCGAAAATCAAACCACAAACGCGCACACTCTTTTGTACGTCAGACATTGTCATTCACTTTGGTGGAACTTTTGCCGTAGCGCGTACACACTATTCCGATAGTCTCTTCTTGTCAATCGTCTTCCAGGCGTTCAGAGCTTGCCCTTTTGTTCTTGAATGTCGCCCGTGGGTAATATACTACTTGTGAGTAGCATACTACTCACAACGAAACTGCCTGTTACACAGCAAATCTGCAAGAGACCGGTTGAACAGATCCCATAAATGACTAAGATAGTGAACTGTAAACGTCGGAGTAGGCGTCCAGATAGAGTTTAGGAAAAACAATGTACACTCGTGAAAGTGGTATCCATCGTTCAGCCCAGAAAATGTATGCATGTGCATCTGATGCCATTAGACGATACGGATCTCCAGGATCAACTAAAACCGGCTAGGCTGCTGACACTTGCCACTGTAAAGAGCACAGCTCTCACCCTCGTCTAGCCGTACTTTCACGAACAGGCATTTGCTTTTCAACATAGCTCGCCCAGGATGACTTCTGTTTTATCAGTTTTCACACCGTGCCATATTTGTCACCACTTCGCCTGACCGGACTCCATATCCTGAATACCGTAGATAGTAATGTGAAAAATGAACGACGTAGTCAGTGTGAATTTGCACGAAAAAGGGGTGTTGATCCACAGTGGTTAGGGCACGGGGAATCACGATCGGTCAACAGTGCTACATTCGCTCAGCTGGTTGAAAGAGGGCACCAGGTGGAAAGTGATCAAGCCTTAAGAGTGGTATATCACGTGCCAGGCAACCTAATAAAGCTGTCCGAATTAGAACACACTTTGTACTGCCGTGACTGTTGGAATCAGGCTGCTTGACCTGGTATTATGTCATAAAAACGGTTTGTTCAGTCGCTGTATCTAACATAAACCTGTCGAATCGATGGCTAACTTGCGCGGGCAAACCAACACACAAGCGTGACGTAACCGACCTATCAAGCCATCACCAGTTGACCTAGATTCTCTGTAATAAGCCTGGTCGATATCCCGATCTAACGGTATTACCGAGAAGTTTTGTTCATTGATTTAGATGAATAGATTAAAGCCATTGATCACGTGAGAGTACGACGATCTGTTAGAACATCAGATTCGAGCTAGCTAGCTAACCGATATTGACTGCAAGTATCTCTAAAAACGCCAGTTTTAATTTAGCGATAGATATAACCTCGCGTTTACCCTTGCGTTCCAGCACGAAAGTCTTATCATACCGTGTGCGTACGCGGAATGGACCTGCATGTGGCGGGTATGAAGGTCGTCGAGGAGTAACCGCACGCACCAAAACCGGAGAACAAGTTGACAGACGAGGATCTACGTACGTTGGCGTCGTTTGTTTCCTTGGTGGGGTCGGTCGGAGCCGTCTCATGTGCTGGGCCAACCACTTGCCGTAATCCTCGAAGTTGATAGGTCCCGTTACGCTTGGGACAACCATCTCTCCAGGTAAACGTAAGGAGCACCCATAGACTAATTGGACAGGGGTGGTATGCAGGTCAGCCTTCAGCGTGTTTCGGATACCTAACAAGACTAATGGCAGAACCTCGTGCCACGAAGGGTTGTTGCTAGCGGAAAATGAACTTTTCAATTGTCGATGAAAACGTTTAACTAACCCGTTGGCTGCCGAATGGTAAGCTGTTACGTGAATTCGACTAAAGCCTAGTTTATTGAGAATTGGCGTGAAGGCCAAGTCAAAATGTGGTCCACGATCAGTGGTCACTACGGCAAGGCAACCAAACTGGGCAATCCAACGTTCCAGGAATGCTCGTGCGACGGTTTCCGATGAGCAAACGGCGGGGTTGCCTGAATGATGTATGCTCCGGATAGTCCACTATTGATTGCACTTTGTACGGGAGAGGCTCGATCCCGCTCGTGGATATACTGTGACCTAGGAAGGTTACGCTGGGCATCCCAGAGTAGCATTTAGCTAGGTGTATAGTCACTCCATGATGCGACAAACGGGCGAATAACGGACGTAAGTGCGCGCAATGTTCCTCCTGTGAAGAGCTAGCGACCAAGATATCATCCAAGTACGAGTAGACACCGTCCAGTCCACGACACACGTCGTGAATAAAACGTTGGAAAGTCTGGCCAGCGTTGCTCAGACCAAACGGCATAAGTAAAAATTCGAAAAGTCCGAACGGTGTTATCACCGCCGTCTTCGCGATGTCTTCGGGGGCTACCGAAATCTGGTTATACGCACGCACTAGGTCTATTTTTGTAAATATCCGCGTTCCTGATAGGTTTGCTGTCAAGTCTTGATTATGCGGAATTGGGTGCCTATCGGGAGTGGTCGTGTTGTTCAATGCTCGATAGTCGCCACATGGGCGCCATTCGTTGTCAGACTATTTGCGCACCATGTGCAGCGGCAAAGCCCATGGACCATTAGACGGACGGATAATACAGAGGTGAAGCATGTGTTCAAATTCAGCTCGAGCAATTTTTAACTTACCGGGGGCTAGGTGGCGTGGACGACTTCCAACTGGCGGCCCCTGTGTGACAATGTAATACGCGAAGTCGGTTGTCACGACCGGCAGTTCGTTAGCGGGGCGGACCGGTTGACTGAATTCGGATAAAGGTTTCCCATAAGACTCACCAACTACGGGATTGGCTAGCATTGGACTGATCACAGCCGTATGCAACAGCTAACCCTGAACATTGAGCATTGTCGAAGCATCAATCAAGTGCGATCGACGTGCGTCGACCAGCAAGTCGAAATGTCGGAGGAAGTCGATCTCAATAATGGGGAAAGGTATATCAGCTACCAAGAAAACCCAGCGAAAATCGCTTCGAAGTCCAAAGTTTAGACTCAATAGTCGATGGTCGAAGGTTCTAATGGATGTACCATTTGCTGCTCGGAGTGTAGTGTCAGATTCTGACCGCGCATTCGTTACCGGAAGCGGGATGACATTAATCTCCGCCTCCGTTTCTACTAGGAAGTGCATTTTAGAGGTCAAATCCCTTAGAAAGAAGAGGCGACTGTTGTCTACCTGGCCTGTGGCTGTCGTCGCTAAAACATGCCGGCCTGATAGTTTAAACGTTTGCTACCACGACGGCTACATGGCGATCAACATCGTTTATCGTTATCACCATACGTCCCATGATACCAACAATGATCGCTATTTTTTATTTCGGGTGGTGATCGAACACGCATAGGAGGAATTTTCGATGGTGACCTTGTACGTTGAATGTTGGCACAAAGATCCGCCAAATCACTTCTCAGCTGAGCTAAATCGGCGTTTGGTTCTGCAGAATTGCGTTCACGACATTCAAGTGCCTTGCGCAGCACTGCTATTTCGGAGTCCTTTGCGGTTAACGAACTATCCACGGGACTGTTAGAGGTAACCACCACCCCACTAGTGGTGACGGCGTCGTGCCTCGAAAACGTTCATGTACTGTGTCAGCCGAAGCTGCTAGATCACTTAACGGAAGTGAGGATAACACAGACAATAGCCCTTGTGTATACTAAGGCAGTAGCTGCATCCACAACTTTTGTAAGAGAGACTCGGGCAACTACGACTTACCCACTATGTGTCGCATTTTTCGAAGGAGAACCAAAGGTTTCCTGTCCCCCAGCTGTAACCGTTGTTCCAGACGCATTTTGTCGGACGACTGTGGTTCTTCAAGAATTGTTCGCTTAGCCGACTCTTAGCGATCAGTAGCTGAGCCTAGTAAGATATCGCTAACTAGGTTTAATATATCTCGGGGGAGGCGTGGTATAAGTTACGAGAACTTGTCCGCATCGCTTGTTATAGGCCGGTTGTTAAATTCTATTTCCAACACAGTGAACCAAGATCCCCGAAAGCCGGAACAGCTGAAGTGACCAGTGATACGGAAGACGAAAATTCAGATTTAGTCTCCTTAATATCCATGGCAATTGGAAGAATACGAACGAGGGATAAAACTTAAATAGATGTATACTCGTACACTACAGGCACTCGAAACGTAAAACGAGAGGAAAAAATACTCAACTCGGAAGTACACTACAATACACGACTTACGCGAGCTCACCAGTTTGTAGGATCGAGCGAACCGAAGACGAGCGGTTGAGAATAACACGAGTAAACAAATAGTATATTGTTGACCAGCGAGGTCAACGCAAGAGTAAACGAATACCGAGACGAAACGATAACAGATCGGAGTGACAAGTAAGCACGTAGTAGGGTCGTACGTGGGAGTATTTGTCGGTATCTCTACTCGTTCAAACAAATGTTTAATTACATACAAAAGTTGGAAACGAAGAGTACAAATGGCACTCGTGGCTCTAACATAGTTGACAACAACGAATAAGGTCGCTACACCATCCACCTTTTTTGTCTAACCGTTTGTATAAGCCTCAAAACAAAAGGACAAGGAGACCCTATTTTAACTACCGATAAGTTCTCATCGTAGGGCTTTGTAGTTAAGTCAACGGGACAGTTGCGTTCTCTTTCACAGGCCATCATACAACCCGAGGACGACTCACAAGGGAATATGGCTGGACGATTGCATATAACCCGATCATACTTCATGTTAGGTCAGTGACTGATCAATACGAGTGTCTCACGAAAGGGTGGTCCGGGTTCAAATTATGACCATGAAGTTTAACAACGAAACGCGAGCATACTGCATCTTTCTGAAAGGAGACAGATGAAATGTCTACGGGAATGCAAAGGCTGCGATCAGTAATAAGTGACGTTCAGTGTACACTACTTTAGTTTAGAGTGTTAGGATTCCCGGTATAGTTTGGGGTGATAATTCTTCGAACTCTCCCATTCGAATTAATTGCTAACCATAATACCTACAAGCACCTTGACCCAAGTGTGTTTCGAATGTTCCAAGCATAATTGACCGGAAAGTGGCAGAGATAAAACCATAAGTTCATGTCGTACATTAACAAACACCATTTCATAATTTTATCGATGCCAGAAAAGTTATACGGGCGGATAGGATAGAACACTATTTATGATGAAATCGACCAACAGACAATATTCACACATTTGGTACTGTTGTGGGACATGAATCTCGCTGATATAGTTGCACATCTCTCCATGTTACGAGACAGTAACTTGATAAAGTCGGAAAAGTGAAGGGTTGCAGCAGCAACACAAATGCGCCTTAATGTGTTGCACATCACTAGCCTACTACAGAGAACAAAAGCTGTACACATCTACAACCTTGAACTTTACCTTCGAGTATTATGACCACATCATCTGGGCGGATTAGCTGTACTGTCCTCATCAACAAAAAGAAGTCTAATTTGGATTGTTGACACCAGCACTGACGTGACTTGCGTAAGAAGTCCGATACCCACAACGAATAATCGAGCAGGGGATTAAATAGTGCTGGCAAACAGTCGAACCGACACAACGTTAAATACCAAGGTGTATATATTGCCACGAGCTTACCAGTCGACAGAATAGATGAGATCATGTGGCAAGCGTGAGATGCTTTAAACGATTAGTGACATAAATGAGTGCTGTGTTGAAATTCTGAAACGAAGTGAGAGCCACACGTTCTTTTACCTTTAAGTAATGACATCGAACTTTGGATGACTTTAAAATCGAGGCAGCGACTTTTTTCGCTACTTACTATTTGATGACTTAAAAAATCGTTCCGTGATGAGGCTTCGTTTGCAATCAGGGCTGTCATTTTCTACACTCTCGTGCAAAACGCGGATCTATCTATGTAATATAGTCACCATTTAACCAAAAACTGGTTTATTCTGTCAGCATGGGACAAACTGTACCCTTTGGACACCTCATTACTCAACAAGCAATACCGCAACTAAAAAATGTCCGCATGATCAAAACGTACCCAGATGTTCAGGAACATGATCGTTGCTGATCTCTGGTACATGTGACGTTCGAATGATTGGAGAAGAATGAAGACGGGACCAATGTACCCATTACCTACAAGGAGTCTAGTATGCTCTTCGTGGCGCTGACTTTCGAGATTTTTAGATAGCCTACAGTAAGGGCTTCGGTGCAACTGCGGTCCTGTTTACCCCTTGCTATGGGTGTATGCGTGAAAGAGCTTTCTAAAAAACATAGAGTAGCCACTGAGATTAACCCGCAAAGACTGTTAGAACTCGCGAGCAGTGGTAAGACATGTATTTAAAAAGTTGCGTTCGGAGAACAGAACCTTAACCTGAGTTGACAACATTTGCTAAGTGAATACTTAAAATACGTGACGGAAAGGAAAATAAATAAATGGAATTAACTATCAAATAGTACATAGAACATTGTTCAACTTGGGTTTAGACACTTGTAAGCATACGGGAATGTTCCGACCCACGGAAAGAAAAAAAACCTGTACGGATGAAAAGGTATGAATACACCGGTTAGTTTGCAGGCGCGTCAGATCGACATTAAAGATGCATTGACGAAAGTCAGCCTTGGTGATCAAAACAATCATTAAGCAGATGGAAATATAGGACTGAGTTAGGACTCCACGGTATAATCTCCACCAATGAGTTACCAGGGATGAAGCATTAATATGGGTTACGCATTTAAAATCGATCATTACGTAGTAAAATGATACAGTCTCAATAAATCAATCTGTAAAATGGTCGGTAGCTACGCCGGCACAATTTGTGAAACCTAAGAGGTATCGTATTTGCGCTTGTAAAAGATTATTCTCGTGTCCGAAAAGAATATTTGAAGTTTACGTTACAATAGCAGAGACATCGGCCTTGTTTCGCTCACATCCAAATTACTCAATAACCTGACATTACGTGAACCCACTACACACAGAAATCGATGATATGCTGGATACGAGAGGATGCAGAAGGTACCCATTCCAGTCGATATCTTCTCTTCATGTCAGAACACTCTTTGCAGGCCAAAAATTTTTTTATTTTAAGGTTTCACAGGACAGTGATACCAACTGGTTCTGAGGACAAATCACTGAAAGAATAGAAGATTGGCAGGTCAGCACTGAAACCCAGAAGCTATTGCAGTAGGGTTTTGTGCCCAAAACTCAGAAGGTAACTTGTATCAAGATCAACGAGTCCTGAAATTAGACTTCAACTGTTGTTATTACGTACAAAGTGAAGCTAAAGGGTCTTTAGCACAATATCAAATGACTCTTAAGATCAAGGTTAGATAAAAACGTCGGATGATCAGGCATTTAAAACAGCACGACTTGGGAATACTGGCCACTGCATTACGTAAAGTGGGTAGATGCTGTCTGCCCAGTTGGGGACCTTGTGATATCTCCAAAAGCATGTTTCGAACAGTACGTGACATGTTAACATGCTGCAGTTAATGGAATGTGTGAATAAACACCAATGTTATAGCTTTCAAATAATCTTCGTTTACCAGTTTTTGACTACTTTTCTTCAGAGGGATTTTTTACTTTGGACTATTACTCAGCGTTGTTGTGATGGACGGTGGCCCCAGTCAAACTATCACCTAAGCGTGCTCACGGTAGTTTGCGTACGTATTTACATTACGGTAAATCCGGATGAAGCGTTATCCCGACTAGAAAGATTGCAGATTTACTGTACACGCCTTGATGTAGACTACATAAGAGTGCCAACTGATTGTGCATCCCGAAATACGCGCAGGCGAACGGCCGCATTGCTCACGCGATCATCTCACTTGATGTAGGCTGACTGGTGGGGATAACGGCGGTCAAACACAACAAGTTTGTTGATATATTCGCCGCAAACAAGGCATATCTCACAGACACAGAGCAAAACAGCATATACACAAGCAATATACACCCTCCTTCTCAACGAGAACCAACCGTCTTTTCGACGCCAGAGATTGGAAAAGGCAACAATAGTAGGTACAAGGACGTTTAGCACAAAGGGAAGATTATCCAACCAAAACCCGGTTAGTGAACAGATATCCTCATAAGTCTAGAGACGTTCACAGCAAGTAGGAAATAAAAAGAGCCATGACGTACGCGATGCCGAAAATGGTTCTATGAATACCACTTTGTAGAAATCATCTGGTCCACGATGTCATAAGCTATAATTCACCTTGAACTGCATACACCTAACAGTTTAAATACGTTTGCCGTTGTCGACTCAGAGATTAAGTTAAAAAAACACGGACTTCGAGTCACTTGACCACGCTATTTTGCACGTTCACATTGACACCTACGTTGTCAGAACGAATAGGTGTTCGCAGCAACGGTGTGAACAAGCCACGAGACGAGAAAGCCAAGGTTGCGAAACAGATCATGACAGTAACCTGATCAAATCCTTCATCACATAGTTATGTAGTCCTAACCCCCAACTCTTGGCCATCAACGAAACCCTACTAACAGAATAACCGTTAGGTGCTTGGAAGACAATACCCCACGCAACTAGGTTAAACCTGGCCATGATCTTTTGGCCTACACACGTCTCCTGTTTTACCACTGTTGTCATGTGTACTGATACAGATTCAGAGTTCGGTTTTCAGTAAACGATACAAGCCTACATTCTAATGTTCAGCAACACGCCTTCGTGCAATCCTGGTGAATTGGATAAACGGAACCCAGCACCTCAATCATATAAGCTATTCGCTAGATTGAAATTACTAAGACCAGTGGTTTGAAAGGAGTGGCGGGATTGCGTAAAACATAAATAAGGATCTGTAACGGCACCACACTGACGAAAGATGGATACGAGTTGGTGGGGTAGCCATAGTGTGGTAATGTGTGTGACTGAGCTATGTCCAAGTTGGGTACGAACAAACGACAAGAGAAAATCTAATGTTGTCAAGGATTGCTTTTGCGCTCACAAAAAGAGGAGTTCGAAGGGAATGTGATGGTTAAGGTTCGACAATATCCTGTCTTAAACAAACTCCGTAACCTCCGCAGCTGGATGAAACGACTCAGATACATTGACCGAATGTCTATTTCAATTAAATATAAGACAGTCGCTGATCTGTACGAAATGGTCAACTCGTGACTAAGCTACGCCGAGATGTGCTACGCAACCTATATGGCTTGCTCCACAGGAACATGTAAACTGGTATACACATCAGAAGGTAGCATCATCAGGTAGTTTACGTTTTAGCCAAAGAAGGAAAACTGGTGCAGGGATAAACATGTTGCAAATGTGCATCAAAACGTCCATTAAACGATACTTTTATAGTCATTATATCGCTGTCGACAGGTAAGGAAGAATAAGCAACTCTCTTCTCAACGACGTGCAGTTTAACATTTTTCGTAGCAAGGCAGGAATCTTAGAAAAGCAGGTATGTAAAAAGTTTAAGTTCATTAGTGGCACTGCCATTAGAACAGACAGCGAAGCTTTGTTTGCGAGGCAGCAGACGAAGTCCACTAACCGCTTCAGTAGTATAGAACTATGTGCATATTGACCCGTTTAATGTATCAAGCAATGAATTCTGCAAATTACCCGGGTGGCAACAGAGTGAGACGTTCAGAATAGCCATGCCCTCTTGCAACCCCAGTTCGATAACAAAACTCGTATAGCTACGGGTAGAGTTGAACTACGTCAGCACTTCAACCGAGCCACCACTCGGTCACATCTTACCCCGACAGCCGGTTCGTATATACTTGTAGTCTGACGGTTAAACAATGAAAACGAGTCTGTCACTTTGAGTGATTTCGTACAATTCAAACGTACCATGTACTCCACTACACTGATAAGTTAAAAAATGCATCTATGCGCCGCAGCTGATCACCACAATCTTAGTTAATCAGTCGGTGTCGAGTGCCAGTGGACAACACGGCGTCCGTCAATGCACATTGGTTAAACAATTCTAATGCAGTATGTGACGTGTATGCCACGTACGCCGTATACGGAGCGTTCATAACACCAAGGTATTATTCACCAGAATTGCCAATTCTCGCTTGCAACTCAGCTGTTTAACAACGTGCATGAATGTTGACTGCTCGACATAAAAGACTGCCACTAAGTAAGTAGGTTTCTTTCTTCTTTATTTTCAAACCAGATCCGTTGTTCATACCAAGGACGTGCGGCGGTCAGACACCCACGCTTTAACCGATCACGTGGATGGGTAAAAAGAGGCGGATGTCATGAAACAACGCAAACACGTCATAAAAACCCAGCCCGCTCTGTCGAGTCTCCCAGCAGGACGAGGTCAAAGTGACCAACTAAATCCCCGTTTGCAGAAGCTACCGAACGCAATGTGACCAGCGGAATACTTGTATCCACTTCGTGACAGACATTTATGGTTAATCTCATTTACGAACGATCTTTCCCTGCAAACAAGTTGAAACGATCCTACAGTCAGCAATCATGTTTAAGACTGTCTTGTATGAATATGAAATGTTAGAATCCTGGGAAGCAGCGACTATAGATAAAATAGATGCTAAAATCCTAGGGAACGCGGAGCCAAGAAAACCTCCGCGTGACTTTCACAAGCCTATGAGCCTGATGCGATCGAAAGTGGACAACATACAATCAGCTGTTTCCATTGATCCATGACACGACATTGACTCTCCGCCTAGCAACTTGGACCAGTCGGTTGTGGCATCAACAGAGAGCCCACCTGGTGTGCCAGACTACATGTCAGTTTCATCAACACATGAACTGGCAATCTAGGTGCATGCAACCGTAAAGGCTGAGTGAATAAACCCGCTTGACGTACGATAGCGAACACCCGCTTCTAAAGTCCGCCGCTGATTACTCGCAGGTTCCACTCAGTGTGTATGATTAGATGTGGACATAAATGGTTAAATAGTTGAAAACAGTCTGATAAGGTGTTGTATCAGTTCAATAACACCGTATTCACGACAGCCCAAGGAGCGAGACCTTTGAGTTTTCGAAGGACGTTGTTGTCGCTAGAGATGACCTGGGTAGGTGTAGATTGCCCTAGAAATATTTTGCTCCGTTTCATTTCCCACAACCCTCCGGTGCTGATTTGGCTTTCTGTACACACAAATCGATGAAGAATCCTCAAAGTTTCACTAGCCAGCACTGAATCAAAGTGAACGCCACAGTCTTACAGAAACACTTTGCAATCTGAAACTACAAATCACAACTCGACGTACGTTCATACTCTTTAGAGTAAGTGTATTTAACTGTTCACATATACTTCTACACAAATTGGGTCATACTACTGTGCACTCTTGAAATGTAGTAATCCTTCAAATCTGAAGACACGACACAGCCGTCCTCAGGCATTTCTGCACGATAGTAGCATTCGAAGCAAAACGGTTGCCATACGTTCTTATCGAGATCCCTCTGTACAACCGATTAGTGTAAATCTCCTCGGACCGATTGCTTCTTTGGTCAAATGAACAGATGTGGATTATCACAGTAGTTCCTTTTTGCGCGACCCTGAGCCACAAGGATAAAGACTGATCACACTGTTCACAAACGTTCGTGGTTCTCTTATGCTCAGTGAGATTGAGTGGACTAAGATTGCTTTTTCGTATTCATCTCTTGTGCTGCATTAAAGGTGGTTGCGACAGCATGCTTGTCATAACTCATAAGTGTTAGCCAATGAAAAATGACCTGTTCGTTGTTGGTCCTTCGTTGTCTCGGTAGCTGAGAACATATTCCAAAGACAAATGAGATGCGTTAATTCATCGAATTCGCTTCGCCATATCCAACGGAGTAGGATATTTATGGCACGCCTGATCTTAAATCTGTACGGATGCTGACCACAGACGTCTATCTGTTCACGCGTATAACCTGACAAAATGAAAACACACTGATTTTCATGTTCGCACGAGGCTAGACAAAATGGTGGATGGGAAGATGACGCATTGAATGACTCATAAGTTACGACCCACGGATGTTTACATGTGTACAATCTATAGAACTCGAGTGCTACTAAGACGAACCATCCTGAAAGTGGATAAAAAGTGTGAAGCTACGAACGATGTTACACACCGGAAGTTCATTAAAACGTGGGGAGACTCTGAATTAGCTGCAAAAAGACTACCCGTTTGGTCAACATGTTGAACACAAAGGAATTAAAACCACAAAAGAATAGTCGGCGTGAAGGGTAGGCTGAATGCGGACACGGTGGCTGCCAATGGTTGATTCATTAGTTAGCAGCCCGGTGCCAAGAAGGAGTACTGATCAGTTCCTGCGTTTAACTTAAAATAGTCTGAACTCTCAGGCAAAACAACCGCGGTGAGGGAGACAACTTTAATCAAACCCATCCTAATTCCCGATTATTGTGCGCACTCATATCGTGCCCCGAGTCCGAACTGTGGCAAAAACGCGAGCGACCTTCGAAGTGCACTGTAAGGTCGACACGAAGCTCTGAGATACAATGTCAACGAGGAATATAGACATCCCGGGATTGACCCACCAGGCGATACAATCTCACTGATTCATTAAGCTTACGTTACTACTCAACTGCTCAGCTAACGATGGACAGTTGCTGTTGGTCTGTGCTGAGCAGAGGCTACCCTTGGCTAGAGCCATCATTTTCCAAACCAAAGCCGACACCAAACTGATCGCATTACTGTCCGTTATACGTAAGGTAATTCCGTTCAGAACTGTCGGATCTATTGAAACAAGTGACTAGAACCAGGCGACGCACCAGTACCATGTGGTTTTGTTCTTTATTTTAGCGGCGGGCCAAATCCTCACCATTGTCGGTTTTGAACAGTACCCGACGTCGTGGATCGGACTGTCAGTGTTACTGGCAATCGTCCACGAAGAGATGGAGTAAGAAGTAAGTACAAAAGTGTAGAGGATTAGAGTAAAAGAAAGAAAACAGAAAAATAATAAGGTTTCAGCAAGGGGCAGTTGACAACCTTGAGGATGCACCGTCATGTTAGGGAGTAGTTCCAACCAGCGGCAAAGATGGCCGCGAATTTTCCAATTAAGCGCCCATCAACCTTGCCCAGCGGGACGATCAGGCCTTTCATGGTCCATGATCACGTCACGGCCTAGTTACCCCGCAGTTTCTTCCGACCACCGGTAGGCACACTGAACAATGCGTGGCGCTGCAAACGTTCCATCAGCATAGACTACACGATTGAACCAACAGAAAATGCGCATCTCCACCATCTTGATTGTCGGTTGCGAACCTACACATTCCCAAAATACGAGTCGACGGACTGTCACATTGCTCACACAGTCAGCTCAGTTGATACAGGCTAGTTGGTGGAGACAACGGTGGTCAAATACCGAGAGTATATGTGAACCTTCCACACGAATGAGTCAGGTCACTGATCCATACAGCAAAACTGAACGTACACACGCATAACCCCTCCCCCTTTAAGCAATAAATGAACGTCCTTTCCACATCACAAGTGACGCAGATTGACGAAGGCACCAGGGGGCTTCCGCTTCCCTCGTGAACCCTTCGTCAGCAATATTACAAGCCCACACTTCCCAGGTAGGTGCAGCGATCGACAATTTCCAGTGGCCTATTTGCAGGAACGAAGATAAGGTCAGTGCTGACCCAACCTTGTAAGGACATTTTACAATCTGAAGGCACGAAGTGCACATCGTACAGGTTAACCATATAAGTTAACCAATTCAGCGTGATCTGCATATTCTCTACGGAAGAAATAAGTACGGTAATATCGTACACATGCTCAATATCGGTCAGCGCCACTCGAAGATAATCGGAGCTTCTGGGTGCTTTTCTCAGCATATCACAAAGTTGAGGAGGAAGAGGGAGATCGGACACCCGGATCCCACAGGTTAGTCGAAGAGAACCTGGTTATTCAAGCAGAAAAGCACTACGCTCACCCAGCGCAGGAAATATGCCTAATACTTCAAGCAGTGTAGACCGATGCTGGACCGGAACCTTGAAAGTAATTCAGGCGAAAGAAACTGTGGCGTGTAGTAATGTGAACGGCCACCATAACCAACACATGGACGCTCGAAGCCATCAGCATCGACAACACACCAAAGGTTGAGGATTATGCTTGATGCCCACACAACCACCAGAGCATAGCCTGAAGATGAAACATATAGGGGACTTAATTGCTGAAACCCCTGAGTCTAAATTCCATTAATCGGGCTGTAAGTGGGAGAAAGCTGATATATGTAGTATAGCTTATTTGTGGCTTTATTGCTCTGTTTCATTAAATACCACTAATCCAGACAATTCAAACAGAGACATTCACGTCACTGAGCTTGATCAGGCGCTACATCCCTTAACCATTCCATTCATGGACCACGGTGACCCCAG
Source organism: Paragonimus heterotremus (assembly GCA_013368495.1). Taxonomy (NCBI): domain Eukaryota; kingdom Metazoa; phylum Platyhelminthes; class Trematoda; order Plagiorchiida; family Troglotrematidae; genus Paragonimus; species Paragonimus heterotremus. The sequence continues at coordinate 12,254 of LUCH01002770.1, read as the reverse complement.
CAAAAAAGAGAAACACAATCTACTGTTCTCAAATATTTAAATGGCTGTTTCCAGTCCCTCTTGCTAAACCATTCACCGGCCACTTCATGCCTTACGTCGGTGAGGTAATAGCTCGACAGTGTACGACGTGGCAAATGATGGGTTGGCTCTCGCAATACATGGCCCAGTCATCCAAGTATATCCATTGATAGGATCTGACCTAATGAACTTGGCTGCTCTTTACAACCTAAAACTCATCGTCCAGCTTTCTGATTGTTCATCTGTTGGCGACATCCGGCACGTGTGTTAACACAGAAATCGATTAACAAAGACCCAAATAGGCTTCATCTTCGGTTCATGGGGGTCACGTTTTGCAACCGTAAAGTAAAATTGCTCTGTAGTACCACAAATGCTACACATACTGTTAAGTGGTACTTTTCCGCGCCAGATACCCCAAATAGTGTGGTGCCCCAGCTGTAGAAATAGAGTCCCCAAGTTAACCGTTTTAGACAACAAATGAGGAAACTAGAGAGTAACAAAGTCAAACCCCCATCATTTCGTCCATGGCGAAAGTAAGAATGGGAATGAGTAATCTCAAATGAAACGTTTGACAGGGAATGTGGTTCAGTTATCTGAAGAATTAGGAGTTCCTTGCTCTGTAATGAGTTGGAGAAAGGAAAACTGATATCCCACATCAAACATTTGGACAAATTCCATTGCAATTCTACGAGGACATACAAAAGACCGCGAAGGGAGGTTACGAAACACATTCCGAAGTGATTTGAACAAAATACCATGCAAACTAGGCATCGTAGTCAAGTATAGATATCCCAAGATGACTAACGCCCTCTACTCTGAATGGATGGGTTTCTCAGCCGTAAAGTAGCACAAACATCACAACTGCCTTCTGGTTGCAACCCTGAGCTTCAGAGACAGTTTTTTGTTGCCAGAGGCGCTAGAGATTGTGAAGTATCACCCTAGCCTAAGAGATACGAGCTTCTATTTCATTCCTTATACATTTGATCCAAATTTCCAACTACTCAGACCAGTCAAAAACCCAATGACACTATCCACTAGTGAATCTAAGTAATCATAACAATCTTGTAGAGACACCTTGCACTTTGAGGCTGCAAAGCTCACGCCGAAACCGTTAGCAGCATGCGAAATAGCTTCCAGTACTGTCTGTGCTGCATGAAAATTGTCGAACACCTTGCCATCAACAAAATCAAGATCAGTCAATCTTTTATCAGGTGGGAGGTCCACGCCAGCACCTTGTGAGTGCTACAGACAGTTCTATGATAAACTTAACAAAAGTGGTGGAGGTAGAAGGCCTTCACGTATGCCGCTCTTGGTGCTGAAACTGCCAGACAATTCACCGTGAACTCTAACCTGAGCTGAAGTATGGGGGTAAAGTGTCAGCGGTATGTTCACACGCTTGTTCGATATACTCTTATGTGTAAGCGACTCAAGAAGTGTAGATCGATCCTTTGAATCGAACGCACCTTCGTAGTCCATAAGAACGGCAGTCGTTGCTTGGTGGTACGTATAACGTCACTGCGAAATTTGCCGAAAAGTGGAAATTTGACTAATAAATCCCCACCCAGGACGAAATCCTGACTACTCTTCCCTAACGCCTGTCCTAGTTAAAACTAGGATCAAGTGAATCCATTATGGTTTTCGCAAGAGCTTATAGTTCCCTTTTTTGAATACGGGAACTACCGTCAAGTGAACTCAGCAGAGATGGATATTCTCCGTGGTCCATGTCAGTAGAAACAATTGAATCAGGGCCTCCACCAATGCTTCCGTACCTTGTTTAAAATGTGCCACTACGAGGACATCTAGACCGGTATCCCTACAGGTTTGAGAGCCGAAATGCAAGTGTGGCACTCGGTTTTAGTATATGGTTCTAAATCTATTGACCAGGTTACTGCATTGCAAGCTTGCGGCTTCAACGCAGGAGGCAAGTCAAATCGGCCTTCAAATTGTTCTGCTCAGCACCCTAATCTTCCGGCTGCTTCGCTGAACTCTCCCCGGACCAGTGGTACGGATGGTTAATTTGTTCCGTCAACCAGTGGACAGATTAGGTGTAAGCTTCTTGTGGATACCTCCCCGTAACTTGTTATATGTAACTGTCATGTTCGGCTTGATGTCTAACTACTCCCATTACTTCCCCTGAGATTAAATGTTTGGTAGATTCACGAACTACTAAGGCGAATGCTATGGTACTCGTTCCATGAGTAGCCTGTAAGAATCGACTTCAACAGCTGTTGGAATCTTCGGAGTCAGAACCGCTAAGCTGGCAATCCGAACTTGTTTGGAACACATGCACTGCCGCCGGCCTGGCTAGTTTCTCAGCAGCTAGTAGATGCCGTCGGTGGGGTCATTGCCCAGCGAAAGTAAGGACAAAACGCAACGTACCAACATATGAGCTGAATCCGAATACGTGGTTCAATCAGAACGAAGGTCCTGGATGGAGCCACGACACTTACAACTAACAGTCATGCGATCTATCTAAGACAATATGTAATTTCTAAAAGGAGAGGAGGCTGTCAAGTAAAACAATAACACTTACAATACCCACAACTAGTGTTAGCTAAAAATAGTCTGTGCATGGTGCTTACTGTTATTCCAGCAATGTGAATCTAGCCCGAACCCGCCACTCGAAGTGGACTCTGCCTCACCAAAGCGTTTCCATCCACGACTAAAATGTCCGCCTAGGGAGGACAGTTAGGTGCAGGCAAAAGGTGGTCTTGACAACGATGTCGCTGTAGACGGCTGGAGCACAAACAGATTAGAAATTGCCTTGGCGGAGCCTGCCAGGCAGACAATGCAGAGTCTGTTGCTACCAATGTCGCCGCAGGCGTTGTGTTGGGGACAACACCTACTCCGGAAGTTGATGAGGCACATGGTGTACAATTAGTATAGGATGGACAGAATGGGTACTGTCATTCCGATACGTTATCTAACACCCTACAGTTTAATCCCAGCAGACATTGACTATCACTGGACACAACGCTCAAGTGAGGGTAGCCTGTTGCCCCACTTGTTTCAGAGTGCGAACATCGAAAGCACCCAGAACAACTCGTACATGTGAGCACAACACATTCAAGTCTGCATAGAATGGTAAATCAGGGCTCCGATGGCAATTATGCACCGCAAGTTTATTGTCGTTCGAGAGGCAGAGACTAGAACTCAGGATCTTGCTCGAATTCAGAAGCGATATACGTGCTGCTAGTCAACAGTTGCCAATGACTCAGACTGAAAAGGTTCACTCGATCCAGTGGACTGATGGGTATTTCGAAGCAGCTTACATGCAAGGATCTACCGAACAAATGAACATATTGCAGGTGCCTCACTTTCGCTGATACAATTCAAAATAGTCCATGGGAAATTAACTAACAGCTTCGGCATTAACAGCATGGCCGGTTAAGGCCGAATACTTAACATTTTTGTAACGTAACAAATGGAGTAACGGAAGGCTGTCTGCGGCAGGTACAAACTGTAAGTGGCGTCCCCCTACCTGGCGGAACGTTAACTCATCATCATAACTATGAACCTGACAAGAAGGTATTACAACTCCGGTCGCCTCTCACTTCAACAGTGGCCTGGAATATCCTAGATGAAACGTTGCCGAAAAGTAATGGAGTAATAACAATGATTAATAATAATAATAAAAAGAAGACTAGGCAGGAGGACTAGAAATAGTATGGGTGCAGACACACCACTGACTGTGGCACATTGTCGATCTCGGACAGCGTTTCTAACCAGCGACTTGAGTGATCACGAGGACCCCAGGAAGGCGACACCCACCCACTTTGCTCACTGGGGCAGTTACGGTCTTCATATTTCGGAACCAGGCTGTTGTTTGGCCACTGCGCGTGGTGGAACGTTAGCTAGTCTGGACTGTGCCGATAATAAGATATCAAGTAGTTCGGGACGTGGTTCGAAGGTTCAGTATGTAAGGCCGCAGTGTCCACGTCAGTTCACTGTTGGTCATCATCATAGCAGCCATGTGTCTGACCAAAACGTGCTGTGGTGCAGGCTGCCGCTCACCTCAACAGTGACGTGGAATATCCTAGAAGAAAACGTTACTAGGAAGGTTGGAAATTATTGAAAGAAGACTGTTGGTCAACGAAACTGAGGATCGCTCGTCAGTTTGTGCGTATAGAAAGCCGCATGAGCACCGGCGGGATGTAGAGAGTGGAATGGAACAAAATGTATCCAGGTCGACAGAGGCGTCTTCCGGAAGCTTGAAGACCTCCCCCCTCAGACTATCATGAGTATGGTGTCGTTGCACTGATACAACACCTGATCACCCATGATGCTGACCGTTTTCAACTAGTTGGCCATTTGTCTTCATCTAATCAAACGTGTCGAGTAGAACCTACCAGTAATCAACGGCAGGCTTTAGAAGCGAGTGTTCGTTATCATGCGTCAGGCGGGTTCATTCACTTTATGTAAGGATGCGTAGACTTAGACGTGTATCAACAATGCTGATCGTTTGCTACACCTGTCACTGTCAATGCCACCCGACGCAGCGTATAAGGTGAACAAAGTGGCACAGTGCAGGAGAGTATAGGCGGTTAACCTTCGGTTAGTCACTGAAGATCTAGTTCGCCTCTCGAATTTGGGCCATATTAATGTGAAGTCAATGGTAAGAGGCGTCATGATAGAATGGTTAGTCAAGTTTGGTGGTATAAATCTTGACTGTTTAGCTGGGTTCGTGATTTCGATCAAGTTAAACGTGGAAATGGAAGCCAAAAGAATGCTGTCTTTTATATGCCACCATGCGTACAGCTGCAACCAGGTTTCGTTCACCTTGAGGTCGAGTTCCACTTGAGACGGTAATTTATGTCGGACATCCAGGAGGTGTGAGTAAGGTCTTCGTGTCCAGCCGATTGATATGCCAGCACGAAACTGAAACCCCTCTCTCGAGAAATAAACAGAGCCCTCAATGGTAAATAATTAACTGTGTGGTTAACACTCATCTGTCACGAGGAGCATGTGACAGCCATTGCATTGTGCTTTTCCACTACACGGCAGTGAAAGCAAATTTTCGGAAGGGCTCGCCCGCAAATTATCACTTTGTTAACGTGATCGCACATGAACCGCTTAGCTGACGGGGACAACGACAGTCAGACACAAATATGTTGACACCGTTGTGAATAGACTACGTTTTGCAACCACACAAACACCAGTCTTTTCAGCCACAACTGGACGTTATCTTGAAGCTACACGAAGGCAACATGAGTTCAGGATTACCGTCAAGAGAACCGTAGCGATATAACACTCTACAGAGACCGTGTCATCCAAGTGAGCAAAACGGCCCACACTTTCAACCGTGTCTGGAATAGAAAGTTGCACGATGCAGTGAAATCAGTCCAGTTATTTATTATATGCAGGCTTCTAGTCTAAACTGATCACCGTCACCTGCGTACTCCAAGTCAACGTCACTGGACTTGTCAAGCAGGAGATCGGAAGCTCCCAGTGAACACCGCCCGAAGTGATGAACAGTGGACAGTCCTCCACACCCTGTGAACCGGATTTCTCCAGTGTTATGAAATAGCGAGCCGTAAGGGTTTAAATCACCACAAAAACTGGCTGTTTCAAGTATAGGTGCTCCAAAACTCGTCGCAAAGTGCAAATCGCCACAGAGTCGTCATCCTGTTTGTTAATCATTTGTATCACCCCGGATTTTGTGAGCCGACATAATATCAAGCCGGCAAATAACTTGGCTGACGTGAACACCAAAAGATCCCGGACCTCCATTTATCTTTGTATCGAACCGCTCTCGGAATATAAGCTTGTCAGCTAGTATTATGTAGAGTTTGGCTCAATGAAACTAGAACATGAATAATTTGGACAAGTAATTTTTGCTTGATTCGCGCCTTTAAGGTATAATATGAAAATGCCGAAGCTAACATCCACAACGCCAAACAAGATTATCAAACCAACTGAAGTGGCGGATAAGGAGCTGTATAACTCCCAGTAGCTGATACCCATGAAGCAGAATCAAAAGTACACACGTAATACTTATCGGTTTATAATAACTGTGGTGATGACGCAAGTATACGATATAAAACGTTATCGTAACCTGAGTTGGTCAATAGAATCATGAGCAAAACAAACACAGATTAGTGACTTCAAATAAAATGGGCTCGATGGTACAATTGGTCAGAATTAATTGAAAAACTCGTGTGTTCACATGTGCAGTTAGCAAAATCTAACATCACCATATTGGCTGGGTCTCCAATCAAGTAGACAGTAAAAAAATATTCGCTGAGTCGGTCTGATTGCAGTAAGTTAGAACATGCTTACGCTCGATCCGTAACTAAAAGGTTTATCTAAACGCAAGAGGTGCGACCAAGTGTGGGTGTTCACTTTGAAACAGCCTAAAACCCCGGACCTCCATTAAAAAAACTGTTCAAACTAGTGACGCTTATGTTGACTCAGAAAACTGACTATAAACACACATAAGCCTCTTATGAACGGAACGATACAGTTCGAAGCCCTCCTGTGAACCAACTTGTGAGTGGTGCTTACAAACAACCAGACCAATCGTACAGGCAGTTAGGTAGACGTCGGTTAAACGTCAACACTCTTGAGATACCTCGTAGAACACTTCGTCGTTCAACCAAGAGGAAAACGCATCCGTCAAAAACAAAAGACAGTGGTGACAAGTTTGTTACGAACTTCGTGACGACGACCAGCGAAGCAGGTGTTGAAAAGCCCAATCGAAAGACAAACTAGGGTAGTTGACAAGTTACGTGTGCTGATTAATGGTCATGTAACTTACCTGAAAGTCCCGGTTTTAGCTACGAACCTCCGTCTGACTGTGCTATATGCGTGCTTCTATGCCTGAAATAGAAGGTCTGACACACCAAGTTCCAATCGTTTCCGCCAAGCACCACTGTACGGTAGATGTTCCTAAACCGTTTACAACGTTCAAGTACCTCGAACTTCGGGATCGTTACATTTGCACAATATCAGCGATAAAATTAGGTGCTCGAAAGCTTGAAATACAGGACTGGGGCTGCTTCGAATGGACACAAGCTTGTTTGAATAAAGTGGCTGCTCCCGCTGGTCCAAGACTGCAGTGGGAGGAAACACAATCAATGCTACTAAACGCTAGTGGAAACTGTTTTCACGTGTAATAGTGCATCAAAGATGAGGTCCCTCATATGAAACGATACGTTCAGAAATTTTAAGGAACCACACCGAGCAGCTTACTAGAAACAACGTACGAGACTGTAGCGTAGACTAAAAATGACCCAGCAAAGATAGATATCCACGGCTCGGAAAAGAATGACTGTACGGAACATACTCACTTCGCAATACGGTTAACCCAAGAAGCCAGAGTCATGGAAACACGAGAAACAATGCGATGCAACCCGAATTTCTCAGCGGGTTACTGGTGCCCGAAGTAAGTTGTCGCGAGGGTTAGTAGGAGTAACCTAGCTTGGAAGTTCTAACAAGGTGTGACGCTTGAAGAAAATGATGGCCGAAGTTGGATTCAGATCATGGACGTCCACGTGGGGATGAAGGCTACATCTTGGCTGTTAGTTTTCTGATTAAGCCAATTCACATTTGTTGTGGTGTTTGCCGTTTTGCGTTAATTGGAAATTATGTATACGTCCTGTCTACACACTAATGACTACATGTACATCGTTGTGTGGTGGACTGTCAGGCAGGTGGTGCAAGCATTCCAACTCTCGATGGAATACCTCAACACAGGGAGGTGCGTCCAAAAACCCACCGCGAGTGGATGGAGGACGGCGTGGACGACCGGATGAGTCATCGCTCTACCGGATCGGACCAATGGGTGAAACGTGGCAGCCGGAATAGAATGGATGACCAAATTGAGGGCGCGATTATTCCAACACTCTCAGGAATATCTTGGCACGAATGTGGAGTACGGTCAAAGCCCACAGTGGATGGACGGAGGACAGCACGAGCGATCGGACAAGCCATCGCTCAAAGAAATGGGATCAACGGACGAGGACTAGCGGGCGGAAAACCTCCGGATAGAAGGCGTAAATCACACACCTAAACCGGGTAGAAGTGCACATGACGTGTGAGCGGAAACCGGGGGATGCTGTGGACTGGAATTGTGATTCAAAATCGCGAGCGCACGTGTGGCATGGGAATTAGCGAGTTGGACAACAAAGATTGTGCTTTATTGAACGCCTTTTCGCTACAGTTGTTCCTTTAGCCAACTTAACCCGTATGATTATGTACTCCGTAGTAGCAGTGGTTCAACTCCTACCAAGCGTGAAACTTGAGCGTAGATTTAATGAATGAAAGTTGTGATCTTGCTTTTAACAAGCAATCGCAGTGACCAGAATCTCTGAACAATTAAGGTCGATGGCCGCCCTGTGTACCGTATAGACCTAATTGAGTAGCTTACCGCATTCTGTCAGTTCGAATTCCATTCAGACTCGAACCCAGCGCCACCCAAGAAAGGCATAAAAACATAATGGACGAAAGTCACATGCACCTTAATCTACTAACCGAGTATATACGGTATATGAAGCGACGACTGAAGTTACAACCTCCCCCATTTCAGTGCTCCACCCGTAACTCGCCCGAACGCATAACGAACAAACTGGAGGGCTTGGAATTTGGGATGCCACCAATTCGGTTATCTGATCAACATAAAAAACGCAGGTAAAAATGTTCACCCATTCACAGCGGTCACGAGCCTGACCAAAAGGTATTGTGACTTGAACCACCGTTCACCAGAACAGTGACGTGGAACAACCTTGGAGAAAATCACTAAAAACATAAAAACTGAAATACGCAGGCGAACGGTTGTACTGCTCACGCGATCACTTCACTTGATAAGGGCTGACTGGTGGAGACAACGATGATCAAACTCAACAAGTCTGTTGATACATTCGCCGCAGACATGCAACGTCTCATAACTATAGAGCGAAACACAACACACAAGCATTATACACCCTTTTCCTCAACAAAAACCAAATGTCCTTCACATACAGTCTCACTTACACCGATTGCACAGACAACTCAAACACGATTTGGATTTCTAAAACATAGATAAACCTTGTGAACAATCGTCGCTCGAGTTCACCTGGCTCTGAATATAGTGTCTATCGAGAACTCAAACCTAAGCTGATTAAGGGCCTGCACAAGAGCTACGAGCATCACTTGGTCGTGCAATCGACAGAGGTAGAGCGAGCCCTTTTAGTTGGAATAAAAACACAAGCACACGGGCTATGCTAAATAAGTCGACGTGGGATATCTGTGTAGCCTAAGCACCCAGAACGAGATTCAGATTTGCCATGTACTTAACGCTTAGCGATCCATTGACTGATACATACATGTACATCACGTATATATATATATATATATATATATATATAATATATATATATAACAGTCTGGCAACACTAAACCGAATTAAAAACACCTCATGTGACCAACTGTCAACTTTGCCTACGTACCGGATGCAAACAGAAGTCAAGATATTTTTCAATTTCATAGATTTAAGTAACATCCACAGATATCCATTAACGACCTAGAAATGGAAGAATGAGTGAATGTGAAAACGTTGTTACCATAGGGAGGAGCCAAATGATACGATCGATAAGGGTTGTCTCGCATCGGACCCCCAGTGTAACTTTGATTTGGGTAAAATCCCATATCGACCGGTGGAGGTTGATTCCAAAAGTTTTCTGATCCATAATTTCCTGTAGCTGAAAGCAACTAAATGAAACTCAAGCCACCTTACCTGCAGCAGGTGCAGTGGCATAGGATGACCAGGATGCGGACTGCGGCCACTGTGAATAGCTTGACGCGGTTGATCTGGTTCCTATAAAGTGCACATTTAAGAAGCACCCGCAAAAGGAACGCCCTAAAGAAAACTAGATCCCTAACTAAATCGCACAATCGTGGGACAATGCCACCGATCCACGGCCCGTTGATCGCGTCAGGCGCCCCGAAGTCAACCTACAAAGAAGTCAAACGCAGTACTGCGAGTAATCACTGACAACCCGAAGCCTAACTAGCTAGCTGTATTCCCGAGGATGGAAAAAGTAACACGCTCACCTGTCTCATCATAATTTCTGACCCCTGTAGTTTTTCGCCGATTTCCTTTCATGTCATCCTTGGCAACAGCCTTCTTTACATCAATAGGATAACCGCCCAGGCTGTGTGGGCTGTCGGCAACTACTCTATCAACCGAATCCGTGTCGCCAAATGTAACGAAACCAAAACCCCTTGATTGGTTCGTTTCTTTGTCCATCATTATAACAGCCTCAACAATGGAACCGAATCTTGAGAAGTATTCGAACAGATCGTCATCCCGTATATTTCTCCTTATGCCACCAACAAATATCTTGCACACAGGTGTCTCAGGCTCTGGGTAAGCACCGCCTTTAGGAACTGCTTTTTTAGCATCAACAACCTTTCCATCAATTTCATGCGGCCTGTGATTACAAGCCACATCTGCCATTTGCGGATCGGAATAAGTCACAAATCCAAAACCCCGCGACCTTCCGGCAATATCTTTCATGACGACTGCGTCGGTCACCGTCCCAAACTGTGAGTAGAACTCGCGCAACCGAAAATCATCGGTCACTGGGTTTAGACCACCAACGAAGAGCTTCCTATCCTGCATACCTTCAAAGACAGAAACCCCGCGAAAATCGGGAGACCGCCATGGGAGTCGAATCACAACCTACCTATTAAAACTAAGTCACGATCTCATTTGTAATATTCTGGATACAAAACAATGAAGTATGCTAACCTTCACTTCGCCCAACTTGAAAACCGTATTAGTGTTTGAAGACTCGCATAGTGTGTTCGCCGATTCGTGCGTTCTATTAACGCGCGGGTAAATTAAACTGATTTCACAGGAATGACTTGTTCCGCTAGAAATTATGCGCAGCCAGTTCGACGGATCCACTGCGTTATTGATAAAAGTAGGAAAGATAGCTGTTGGGTGTTCAATATTTCGGAACAGTGAACAACAGGGCTGGGTGCAATGAAACCAAACTGCGAGGGAAGTAATCCATCCAAATGTACTTAAAAAACTCATGAAACATTTACAGATGCCACATTGTCATAAGGAGGGTTTCAGATTTTGGAAACTCATAACGAGAAAAATCCATCCCAACGTTTTACCTGAATGTGTTAAACTTCAATTTGATTGTGTGATCCCTCATGACCGTACTTGTAGATGTGATGTATGTATGATTGGGAGTCTTAAGGATTAGAGCAGTGGATAACAAACCCACTTCGTAGTCTGTAAACCTCAACCAAGCATATTCGAGTTCATTAAGTTTTTCTTCACAATGTATCTTCTACATTCGTGGGACGGCTTTGATGACTTTCCTGGACAGCCTCCAGTAGAGTTTATCTTTTTGTTGACAGAAAGGCCAAATTACGGCGTCATTCTCAAGCTGGAGTCAAACAAAACTGTAATGAAGAAGACTAAAGCACGTGGGATGCGACTTGTCAGGCGTCCGCCAGAAAAGTGCAAAATCATGCCGGTTTTCTTAGTATTAACTTTCATGTTCGGTAAGTTAGAAGGAGTATTGAGAAAGAATGTCCCTAAGCCCCTATCAGTAGATATGGACTATTGTCAGGATAATAAGTTATCCTGGAGGTATGCCGAGTGCGCATTACCTTACGCTTCGCGACGTTGACCTCTAAGAGGTTGACCTGAGACCATGTAGATACAGTCCTAAAATCGCCCTCCAAAAGAACAGAATATTTGGCAGTTTCGATGTTATGACAGAGTTTGTCATCCTCGGGGAATAGCTATATTGGAGAAAAGAGTGAACAGGTTGTATCATATATGCGGATTTTAAAGAGGGAGCGTGAGGATGGAGCAGTGGGAAACCACACTAATGCTTCAATGGGAATCAGAGGAGCAGGAGTTGACCTGAATGGAGAAAAAACGATCAGTGAGGTAGGAGTGTAGCTACTCCAGCAAACTGACATGGACGACAAGGATGTTAAATCTAGTGACTGATACGATGTGGTACGCTCGACCGAGCGCCTTTGCAAAATCTGGATGACCAAAATCCACTTCTATGACGTCATCAGCAGACCGCTTCCAATAATCAGCGTTCAACAAGAGATTTGTTGTAGATGCATACCCTTCAAGAAAGGCTTGTAGTGGAATAGATGTGTAAACTACAATAATTCTCGATACAAAAATAACAAGTGAAGTCAAGGACTGGACTCACTAAAGATTGTTCGTGAGGCGTCCAATGATGCTGGAATGTTTTCGCATTGTTCCAAGCGTA